>OZ023262.1:151974602-152282102 GCA_964006375.1 Tillus elongatus
TAGTAAATATTAATGTATTGTATGTACAATGAAATAGATGGCATAAAACTTAAATTATCTGTAATCACCTAAGACTTTTAAACTGTAAGGATAATTTCTAGTTTAGATAATAAATGAGAATGGAGGCATGTTTTAATTTCAATAAACAATATTCTCTCTCTCTCTCTCTCTCTCTCTCTCTCTCTCTCTCTCTCTCTCTCTCTCTCTCTCTCTCTCTCTCTCTCTCTCTCTCTCTCTCTCTCTCTCTCTCTCTCTCTCTCTCTCTGTGTGTGTGTGTGTGTGTGTGTGTGTGTGTGTGTGTGTGTGTGTGTGTGTGTGTGTGTGTGTGTGTGTGTGTGTGTGTGTGTGTGTGTGTGTGTGTGTGTGTGTGTGTGTGTGTGTGTGTGTGTGTGTGTGTGTGTGTGTGTGTGTGTGTGTGTGTGTGTGTGTGTGTGTGTGTGTGTGTGTGTGTGTGTGTGTGTGTGTGTGTGTGTGTGTGTGTGTGTGTGTGGTGTGTGTGTGTGTGTGTGTGTGTGTGTGTGTGTGTGTGTGTGTGTGTGTGTGTGTGTGTGTGTGTGTGTGTGTGTGTGTGTGTGTGTGTGTGTGTGTGTGTGTGTGTGTGTGTGTGTGTGTGTGTGTGTGTGTGGTGTGTGTGTGTGTGTGTGTGTGGTGTGTGTGTGTGTGTGTGTGTGTGTGTGTGTGTGTGTGTGTGTGTGTGTGTGTGTGTGTGTGTGTGTGTGTGTGTGTGTGTGTGTGTGTGTGTGTGTGTGTGTTGTGGTGTGTGTGTGTGTGTGTGTGTGTGTGTGTGTGTGTGTGTGTGTGTGTGTGTGTGTGTGTGTGTGTGTGTGTGTGTGTGGTGTGTGTGTGTGTGTGTGTGTGTGTGTGTGTGTGTGTGTGTGTGTGTGTGTGTGTGTGTGTGTGTGTGTGTGTGTGTGTGTGTGTGTGTGTGTGTGTGTGTGTGTGTGTGTGTGTTGTGTGTGTGTGTGTGTGTGTGTGTGTGTGTGTGTGTGTGTGTGTGTGTGTGTGTGTGTGTGTGTGTGTGTGTGTGTGTGTGTGTGTGTGTGTGTGTGTGTGTGTGTGGTGTGTGTGTGTGTGTGTGTGTGTGTGTGTGTGTGTGTGTGTGTGGTGTGTGTGTGTGTGTGTGTGTGTGTGTGTGTGTGTGTGTGTGTGTGTGTGTGTGTTGTGTGTGTTTGTGTGTGTGTGTGTGTGTGTGTTGTGTGTGTGTGTGTGTGTGTGTGTGTGTGTGTGTGTGTGTGTGTGTGTGTGTGTGTGTGTGTGTGTGTGTGTTTTTGTGGTGTGGGTGTGTGTGTGTGGTGGTGTGTGTGTGTTGTGTGTGTGTGTGTGTGTGTGTGTGTGTGTGGGGTGTGTGTGTGTGTGGGGGGTTTTGGTGTGGTGTGTGGTGTACGATTACATATATGTGGCAGACTCCTGGCAAGTATAGTACCAGTTTGTGACGGTTCATCAATTTGTGACGGATTTTTTGGTCCGCCACAATTTTTATAGCTAAGAAACCGAATTACGAAGGTTAGTTTTGTACGAAAAACATAAAACTATGAGATCCGTTATAATTCGCTTACGGGATAGCAGTACTTACCTTGCTTAGATAACCATATTTGTGACAGTTTGAATAAAACTAGCAACAGCGCCTCTGCATGAGTGTTTTAAAATAAGCATTACCATATTTGTGGAAGATTATTTAAACACAGACACAACAAGTTTGTGGCGGATTTCTAAAAATAGAATCTGCAGTGTTGCCGATTGAATACTGGCTCTTTGGAATGGGAGCAGTTCGTTTGTTGTGTCTTGAGTACAATCTTGTATGACTAAAAGGTTCAAGCAGGTAGTTTCTTTTGTCATCATGGAATAATACGGATTATATTATACTGCTCCCTAAGGCAAGATATCCACTAAATTTCATTAAAATAACTTTGTAATATACATGGTAAGGTCTCTCCCAAGGCAACATATGTAGTAAATAGCCATCAATAAAAGAATCGAATGGATACGTATATATATATATATATATATATATATATATATATATATATATATATATATATATATATATATATATATATATATATATATAGGTATATATATATATATATATATATATATATATATATATATATATATATATATATATATATATATATATATATATATATATATATATATATATATATATATATATATATATATTATATATATATATATAACATATAAAAATTGAAACTGACCCCGGATATGGGTTCTAGGGGTCCTAGTTCGCGCTCCTTTGAAAAAAAATTTGCAAAGTCTCAGCATCGATACCCTTCTATTGGTGTTTTTTTTAAATAAAAATGCACTAATACTTGAAATTTGTTCGTTAAAACTCGAATAATATAACGTTTCATTAAAACAGATTTGTTATTTTCGGAGACAAAAATTTTTTCTAAAGAAAACTCAAAATTTTCCCGGAAAACCATGTCCGATTATCCTGGATAACGAACTCATCCAAGCCATCAATAAAAGAGAGGCACTTGCCGAGTTTAATCAAAATCGGTTAATTATTTTTTGAGTTATCGGATGGATACCTATATATATATATATATATATATATATATATATATATATATATATATATATATATATATATATATATATATATATATATATATATATATATGTGTGTGTGTGTGTGTGTGTGTGTGTGTATACTAATATAACGTGTTAGGGTTTGTTTATTAGAAAACTTTTAATTTCATCAAACAGCTGGTATTCTGTGGTGAAATCTTTAACGTGCCCAACATCCCATGGTACATGAGATTGACAGCTTAACGCCCGCACTTAAGGCCTGACCGTGCAGATGTTCAGATTGCTCAAATACAATGCCACAACCTCGGCTTATGTTAATTTACAGTATGTACTGAAAAATAATTTGGCGTTTCTACTGTTAGTTGAACGCGGGAGGCTTAGGCTTGAGCTATGTTGTTTATGTTTGCTGATTTTATTGTAAAGAAATACGAATCTGATTTATTGTACAAAGTAATGCAAACTAAAAGCTCGGTTTTTTGTTAGTTTTCGATTTAAAAAACATAATCTTTTCAACGAGGCATTGGCTGTCCATCCGTCGGTTCTTCCGTCTGAATGTTACACCTATAGTATCCACATTCATTGACATAGTATTTTACAGTTCACATACAGATGTACTTTCACACTTAGACCTAGGGGAAAGTAGTTTGATCTCCCTGTTGTCAAAACTACCGATGTAACGGGAAGGGAATGCCAGAAAAAGAAACTTCCGTAAATAGTGAAACTAATAGTCCCCCCAAAGTTAGAAAACTATGAATACTGGCTCTTTTGTAATGGGAGCAGTTCATTTGTTGTGTCTTGAGTATAATCATGTATGACTAAAAGGTTCAAGCAGGTAGTTTCTTTTGTCATCATGGAATAATACCGAATATATTATACTGCTCAGGGTAGTGTTGTGTTTGTAATAAAACCTTTAAGGCAATATCTGTCTTTTATAATAAGAATATATATTTTATACTTATAAGATGTGCATTTTAATAATAAATCGAATGCCCAAGTATAGAAAACAATACCGAGACGAAGCTTCATATATAAATAAATTTAAAAAGTTCGGGACGCAGCAAGTGCGTTATGGTAGTGAATTTTTATTAAATGCTTCAACCTTGAATAACTCAATTTTCTATAAACTTAGAAAGTTTAGTTTTGGTATATAGTAAAGCCTTTCCTAAGGCAAGATATCCACTAAATTTTTTAAAAAAGCTTTGTAATATTCGGAGAAAATAATTTTTTCTAAAGAAAATTTAAAATTTGAATAATTCAATTTTCTATAAACTTAGAAAGTTGAATTTTGGTACATGGTAAGGTCTCTCCCAAGGCAACATATGTAGTAAATTTTATTAAAACAGATTTGTTATTTTCGAAGAAAAATTTTTTCTAAAGAAAACTCAAAATTTTCCCGGAAAACCATGTCCGATTATCCTGGATAACGAACTCATCCAAGCCATCAATAAAAGAGAGGCACTTGCCGAGTTTAATCAAAATCGGTTAATTATTTTTTGAGTTATCGGATGGGTACCTCTCTCTCTCTCTCTCTATATATATATATATATATATATATATATATATATATATATATATATATATATATATATATATATATATATATATATATATATATATATATATATATATAAATAAATAAATTGAAACTGACCCCGGATATGGGTTCTAGGGGTCCTAGTTCGCGCTTCTTTGAAAAAAATTTTGCAAAGTCTCACCATCTATACCTCTCTATTAGTGATTTTTAAAAAATAAAAATTCACTAAACCTTGACACTTTTTCGTTAAAACTCGAATAATATAACGTTTTAGGGTTTGTTTATTAGAAAACTTTTAATTTCATCAAACAGCTGTTATTCTGTGCTGAAATCTTTAACGTGCCCAACATCCCATGGTACATAGGACTGGCAGCTTAACGCCCGCACTTAAGCGCTGACCGTGCAGATGTTCAGATTGCTCAAACACAATGCCACAACCTCGACTAATGTTAATTTACAGTATGTACTGACAAATAATTTGGCGTGAGTTGAACGCGGGAGCCTTGGGCTTGAGCCCTGCTGTTTATGTTTGCTGATTTTATTGTAAATAAATACGAATCTGATTTATTGTACAAAGTAATGCCAATTAAAAGCTCGGTTTTTTGTTAGTTTTCGATTTAAAAAACAAAATCTTTTCAACGAGGCATTGGCTGTCCATCCGTCGGTTCTTCCGTCTGAATGTTACACCTGTAGTGTCCACATTCATTGACATAGTATTTTACAGTTCACAGTTCACAGACAGATGTACTTCACACTTAGACATAGGGGAAAGTAGTTTGATCTTCCTGTTCTCAAAACTACCCATGTAACGGGAAGGGGATGCCAGAAATTGAAACTTCTGTAAATACTAAAACTAATTACCCTCGAAAGTTAAAAAACTATGGACGCAGAATGTACGTTATGGTAATGAATTTTCATGAAAATAATCTGGCACCTAACATTTGTTTTAATTAAATGCTTAGGTTTAATTTTCTTTCTTGTAACGCAGAGCTCAAATTTTGGTGTATAGTTTATTTTTATAACGTAAACCTATGTGCCAAATCTTGTCGCTATAGATTTGTTATTTTAAAATAAAATAAAATAAAATTCCGAAAGAAAAACCAATTTTTTCCTGAAAACCTGGTCCGATTTCCCGGGCTAACAAACTTATCCAAGCCACAGAAAGGTACCTGCCAAATTTCATCAAAATCTTCATCATTATCTTTAGAGTAATCGGTGTGATACATATATATATATATATATATATATATATATATATATATATATATATATATATATATATATATATATATATATATATATATATATATATATATATATATATATATATATATATATATATATATATATATATATATATATATATATATATATATATATATATATATATATATATATATATATATATATATATATAAGTATATACAGTGTGATGATAAAGTTTGGAACATTATTTATAAATGCGTTTTTAAATTTTTTCAAGAAAAACGCTCGGACAGGTCAATTTCATCTATTCAATTTTCAACTTATGACATAAAAATTACATTTACGACACCTATTTCTGAACGGTGACGTCATTATAAGTTTTTTAAATTCAAGCATATTTTTTGCGGTTTTTGCATAGATCTGCTTACTACTTTCATGATGATGAAAACATCGGTACCTGACCACATTTTTTAAAATAGTGTTATTTACTTTAAAATTAGGAAACGTGAGTTTAATGGAAAAAATATTGAACCAAGGAAAACAAACAAAATCTAGCGCAAATGTTGAAATTGTTCTCCACCTACTATTTGACATTGACCGATACGAGGTCAAACACTTTGTATACTGCGCTAAAAAATGTCTGGACTAATTTGCTCCAGTTCAGCACGAATTCTTTGCTGTAGCTACTCCAAATTATTTGGTCTCTTGAAATAAACTTTCGATCTAAAATAACTCCATAGAAAAAATCCAAGGGAGTCAAGTCTGGGGATCGCGGTGGCCACACAATGGCTCCTCGACGGTCCATCCATCTTTCACGAAATGTGGTATCTAGTGTGTTAAAAAATGATTTTGACTTTACTTTTTGTTCCACCTGTTAAATAGTTACATGACAACGTATCAAAAATCACAAAATCAAGTTTTCATTACTTTCTAAAACCTCATTATTCTAACGAAAACTCGTCCTAAATAAAAACGGTGAGAAATATTTCTTATTTCTTATTAAATTTACGTTTACATTTTTTAAAGTAAATAACGCAATTTCCTCAAAAAAATTGTCATGTCAGGTACTATTTTGTTTTCATCATCATTTAAGCAGGTCTATGGAAGAGCAAAAAAATATGATTGTCATTTTAAAAAAATGATGACGTCATCATTCAGAAATAGGTGACGTCATAAATGTAATTTTTACGACATAAGTTGGCAATTGAAAAGATAAAATTAACCTGTCCGTCTGTTTTTCTTGAAAAAATTAAATAACGTATTTATGAATTATGTTCCCAACTTTATCATCAGACTGTAATATATATATATATATATATATATATATATATATATATATATATATATATATATATATATATATATATATATATATATATATATATATATATATATATATATATATATATATATATATATATATATATATATATATATATATATATATATATCTTTCTTATGTTGTGGGGACAGTCCTCACAAGATTTTTATGTCTTTTGTGTATTATGAGGACAATTGGCGGTTTGTATAAAATGTGTCTTTTCTTTTTAATGTTTCTACACTCAAATATGTTTACATATTAACTTTAATACATTATGTTGTTAGCTCAATAGTTATAATTTCCCTTACACGTTAGCTTCCATCCAGGGCAATTAGTCTATTGCAGAATAAATATCCCAAGTACATTAGCAAAAAAATTACAGGCCTTAAACACGTGGTGAATTAAGTTATATAGGCTCTACTCGGTTAAGAGTGGAACCTGTAATGGACACTGATAAGTACACTTGGAGAACCCAAATCACCATAACACATCTTTTTAAATACCTGACGATCTTTTCACTAACGAAGTTAGCACATCAGAGGATGAAAAAATTTTCTTTTCATCCTCTGCTGACGCTAACTTTTGTTAGTGAAACGATCGTCTGGTCTTTAAAAAGATGTGTTGTGGTGATTTTTGTTCACCAATTGTACTTATTAGGCTCTAACATGTTGAATTCCTAATAAAAATATATACGAAACTCTTAATTCACTGTTGCCTATTTTGTATGCCTCAAATTGTCTAGCATTTTATAAGTTCGTTTATTTAGTATAATCAAAATATCTTAACAGCTGGTGTCATTATTATGATCATCTATAAAATGTCTTATAGTCAATAAAGTTAGCTCATATACTTTTTTTTTGTAATTGGTTAATACGCCTGTCATAAATAAATCTATAATGCACATACTTTGAAGAGTTTAAATTTATTTGTAAGATATTTGCAACTTACAAATTGTATTATATTTAATAAAAGTAACAAAATGTTATTTTTTTGTAAAGTGAAAGAATGTAAACGCTACATTATATATTGTTGTAGTTCAGGTGGAAATACAGCAAGCACTAGGTGAAGACTGGAACATGTGATGAACACTAATAGGTTCACTTTGTAGATTCCAATTCACCACAACATATATTTCCGACCTGACGATCGTTTCATTAACAAAGTTATGGTCATCAGAGTGATTAATAAACTAACCGATTAGTTGATTCATCCCTCTCTAACTTTGTTAGCGAAACGATCTCAGGTGAGAAAATATATTGTGGTGAATTGGGTTACCCAAAGTGTACTTACCTATTAATAAAGCTGTTATTATATAATATAAACTTATCTTATTATCTGACCAGACCTGAAGATCGTTTCGAACTAAGTTTGCGTCATCAGAGTGATTAATAAACTAACCACTTGTCTCTCCATCACTGTGATGACGCTAACTCTGTTAACAAAACGATCGTCAGGTCAGAAAAATATGTTGTGATAAATTGGGCTCTCCTAAGTGTACTTATTAATCAAGCAAATATCTTATTACATTTAATAACTTACGCGGCTTGCTGGACACTAACTATATATAAATGCTAGGTATCCAAAAAAAGTCTAGTGAATCTATCTCTTAAAAATTATTTAAAAAGTAAAAATTTTCTTTAGAGGTGATTATTCATTAAAAGTATAAACATGAATATTCTGTATAATATTATCTACTGCTTTCTTAAATTTTACATATTGAGATTTCATGCTCATCTTCTTTTATATTTGACATTTCTAAAATTGACAATTTTAAAAGCAAATTTTTTATAATTTCTAAGAGACGAAGTCAATTTTTAAACAGTCTATATCTTGGCTAAATAAGGACTTTAGAAACAATCAAACTTACAGAGTTAGCTAAAATATATTGATTTTGATAAAAAAGTAATCAGAAGATGTTTCTATACGAAGCGCTAAGTTTATATTACATAAAATAGTTGTCATTATCTCTCTCACAAACAAAAACTTTTTGCAGCAGACTATATATTTCGTCAAACTTAAATTGCTCGGAAGGCGTAACATTTGACATCTGATGTTGAAGGCACACAATGTCTTACACTGGCGCATTGGCCCTTCATCAGGAAAAAAGGCTTAACTGAATTATTTCCATAAGTTAGCTCTTATGCGTTATTTCTAATTACCCACTCATTAAAAATACTCCCATTGATATACAACTCTCTGTCTAGCTGATATTTGCTATCCAATTCATTATTTTAAATAGAACAATATAGGTAATGCATTTTTAGATTTTACTAAACATTTTAAGAGACTTGTAGAACAGAGAAATGATTAAAATTGGCGGTTTTTAAGTCATTTAAGTGTTAATGGTATTTTTAGAGTCATTTTTTTAAGACAATCTTATGGCCACTCAAAAGAAAATATATCTAATAACGAATTGTGTTGCATAAAGTAATTTGTAGATTATAGTTCAATTTAGAAGCTTAAAATGTCAGTTATTGCATTAATATTACCGGGTGAAATCACTTAGCTAAAAACTTAGTAAAAATGTAATAATATTGAAGATACACTCTGTATGATCAAGTTAATTTTAGAGTGCTGTTTCCTAGAGTACTTTTTTGGTCGGTGTGTTAGCCTTTTAGTTTAAAGGCTTGTGGCCCTATGGATTACATTGTGGGTAAAACACTAAGGTTCATCAAAACCGTGTATGAGACCGAATTATTATTTGTTACAAATTGGTTGAATTTTGGAAAGTGTATTTGTTATATTGTCAAATATTTGTAATTAAAATGCACCCGATAATAAGTTATTGTTCTCATTTGATATGAATCGGCATAATTATTTGAACAAAAACTTGCATGCCCAATATAATTATTTATCACCAAAAAATTATCATAATGTTACCTTAAGGTAAGTGGTCTTATTATTGGCGTTAATTTAAGTTTTACTTTAAGGGTTGGGCCAGTTATATGCCTTTTTGTTGAAATAAATACCACAGGATATATGGTTTATTATTTTATTTAATGTAAAAAAGTAATACAATTTACTGTATTGTCTGGTGGAACGTAAACTTAATATATTACGAAAACACAATAATTGTAAAATTTTAAATTAAGTGTCCAGGAAAACTGCCACAGATGTCCAAATTTAAATAACTCAATTTTCTATAAACTTAGAAAGTTGAATTTTGGTGCGTAGTAAGGTCTCTCCCAAGGCAACATATTCGTTAAATTTCATTAAAACAGCTTTGTAATTGTCGGGGAAAAATTTTTTTTTCTAAAGAAAACTCAACATTTTCCCGGAAAACCCTGTCCGATTTTCCTGGATAACGAACTCATCCAAGCCATTAATAAAAGAAAGGCACTTGCCGAGTTTCATCGAAATCGGTTAATTATTTTTTGAGTTATCAGACGGATACATACATACATATATATATATATATATATATATATATATATATATATATATATATATATATATATATATATATATATATATATATATATATATATACATATATATATATATATATATATATATATATATATAAATTGAAACTGGCCCCGGATATGGTTTCTAGAGGTCCTAGTTAGCGCTCATTTGAAAAAATTTTTGCAAAGTCTCACCATCGATACCTCTCTATTAGTGATTTTTTAAATAAAAATTCACTAATATTAAATGCATGCATTTTAAAAACAACTGGTATCTGATTATCTTAAGTCAGCTTTACATTACTATATTATATTAGATAATTCCAACACAACTTAAGTATTTGGATACACTATTGTTTATATAGTAAGGAATGAAATAAATATCTTATTTGAAAGAGTTCATTTTTATTTCTGTTTGCCGTATGTCATCTGGGTGCCATGGAAATGGAACTGTTCATATTTATTTTGTTTCTCTGTAGTGACTCATTTTAAAAGGAGGCTGACTTCACGGAATGTGGTAAATGCAAACAGATGTTTTTAAAGCAATTGTATATCCTGTATCTGCCTGTTTGACCCTATGTACCTGTTGTTTAAGGTGTATCAAATTATCGATTCCCTAAAGAAAGTTAAACCGTCTTCAAAGAAGCGCTATACGAGAAATAATTATAAATATTGATTTTAAATATACCAATAACTGTACCTCAAATATAATTTTATACACTAACTAGAAAATATGTAATATGAAATTATGAACCGGTGTCTTATTCTTAAACCAATTTTTAAGGAATGCATTTTTCATTTATAGTTTAGTTCTAATTTGGTTATAGTCAACCCCTTCATTGTAACCTATTATTCATTAAGGCGTTGAATATAAATTTGCAGGCTATTCGTCTTTAACATATTCACAGATAATTAGAGATTTATTTTGTGTTGAAAATGAGTAAACCGACGTTAGGTCCTCTAACCACAAAAAATCACAGGTTCTAATAATTTTGGTTTGTTGCATATCCTAAATAGCACAATTAAGTATAAACAGGAAAACCTCTTTGGGATTTTTTTATATTAAAATTGAGTGTCATTGTCTAATTAAATGATTCAGTTAAGAACGAGATTTTGTATTTTTGCTTGTTGCATTCTCTGAACAATGACCAATGACTATTTGGTAAGGAAATGCCACTGTCAGGTCAGGTCAAAATTGTGACTTTTCAATCTTAATTTTCCTTATTTAGTAAAAGGCAATAAGCCGACTACAGGAACAACTTAATGTTACCACCCCAGGATTATCTGAACATAATAACGTCAAAACCCTACGCGTTTGCCCAATAATAGATCAATAAAAAATCACCCTGCTTATTAAATTCATCCTTTTTTAAAGCTGGTTGAAGAAGATTCAACGTGTTATTTTGTTATAGATTTATTTTGCAAAGAAGTTAGTACACTTGTTACCGATATCATAAACCTGAAGTAATAAATCCTTATTTAAAAGAGTCTCTGTCAAGATTATTTTTTTAAGCAATTCAATTAAATATAAATTTATACCCAGAGACAAATATTTTTAGCCTCCAAAAAGCTGCACTCACTGATTAAAGCTGTATAAATTTGTACAAGGTATACTTTTATACACTTTTATACGTCCCCGAAAAGCGGCAAATGCGTGTATATATATATATATATATATATATATATATATATATATATATATATATATATATATATATATATATATATATATATATATATATATATATAGATATAGACAATGCATTAAAGAATGTACTTACTGATGCTATACATTATAGTAGCCAACCCAAAGGAGGGAGTACACAATTCTCAAGTAAAAAAAATCTCTGGACGCAGCAAGTGCGTTATGGTAGTGAATTTTTATTAAATGCTTCAAATTTGAATAACTCAATTTATTATAAACTTAGAAAGTTTAATTTTGATATGTAGTAAGGTCTTTCCTACGGCAAAATATCCACCAAATTTCATTAAAATAATTTTCGGAGAAAAAATTTGTTTTCGAAAGAAAATTTAAAAGTTGAATAACTTAATTTTCTAAAAACATAGAAATTTGAATTTTGGTACGTAGTAAGGCATCTCCCAAGGAAACATATATAGTAAATTTCATTAGAGCAGCTTTGTTATTTTCAGAGAAAAAATTTTTTTTGAAAGAAATCTCAAAATTTTCCCGGAAAACCTCGTCCGATTTTCCTGGCTAACGAACTCGTCCCAGCCATTAATAAAATAAAGGCACCTGCCGAGTTTCATTGAAATCCGTTGATTATTTTTTGAGTTATCAGACGGATATATATATATATATATATATATATATATATATATATATATATATATATATATATATATATATATATATATATATATATATATATATATAGCGGCCACACCGAGTACAGAGAAGAAAATAAGCAATTGCGAATCCAGAGTAAAAGTCTTTATGTCTCTATTTCTCTCTTTAGCTGATCCCGTTTAAAAATGAGTTTGTTGGCCCACGCATGGAATACGCAATAAATTAGATGCTTTATAGGCAAATACAGTTTACAAGTGATATTATCTATTGCCTGTTACCATGTACGGGTGATATGTGATTCACGCTGTAAAATGTAAATAGAAATATGCAAGTTTAGAATAAATTGATATTTAAAGAGCCACGTGGCAACACTGTACCGAGAGGCATGTAACACATTGTTGACACTGCATTTATTCTGGCGGTTTTTCTTAACACAGTCAAAAATTACAATATATCTGGCAGACATTTGACACACTGCAATAAGAACTACAAATGTGACGGATCTCTTTATCTTCAATTTTCTCTGTAAGGAAGAAGTGTTTGTAGAATCAGCACGGTACTGCCATCTCAGAAACCGAAGAGGAACAAATTGTACTGTGCCACTTCAAATCCGTCATATTCCGGGATGACGGTATGTCCGTCACAATAAATGTAATGCTTGTATGTGTGTGTGTGTGTGTGTGTGTGTGTGTGTGTGTGTGTGTGTGTGTGTGTGTGTGTGTGTGTGTGTGTGTGTGTGTGTGTGTGTGTCACACCGATAACTCCAAAAATAATGGGCCGATTTTGATCAAATTTGGTTAGTACCTTCCTTTCGTCAGTGGCTTGGATAAGTTCGTTAGCCAGGAAAATCGTCCCAGGTTTTCCTAGAAAATTTTGAGTTTTCTTTCGGAAAAAATTTATATCTCCGGAAATAACGAAGTAACCACAACGCGTGTTTGTATTATAAAGAGTGAACCATGTACCAAAATTTAATTCTGTAAGTTTAAACACAAAAAAGTTATGGGCTGTTAAAGAAAATAAATTTGTTTGGAGATTTGCTCAAAATGTCAAAGTTGCATTTGAAATGACAAAATGCGCAATATTTAGGCAAAGAAACTGAAACAAATACCCATTATGTAAAGAAACTGTTTGAAGAAAAGTGTTCTGCAAATCCTTAAGTTTCAGCTTCAACCGTCATTGTCCTTCATTTTACTAAAATATTTACAGAAAATTCATTTCAAATAGACCCTTTTTCTGATGCTTTGGCTGTAGGTTTAGTTAAGTTGATGTTTTGGCTGTAGGTTTAGTTAAGTTGATGCTTTGGCTGTAGGTTTAGTGAAGTGTAACTGTCTATAATTTTTAGCTAATTTTTGTAGAAAAGATTTAATATTGAGGAGACTGTGACTTTTTAATTTTAAAAGTTTTCTTCAAATGAGCGCAAACTAGTCTGGAATTACTTTCAGTTTTTATCTGTTTACATATATACAGGGTGACGCATTTCTCCGGTAAAGCTCAATATAATTGTTATTATACAAGATACGAAAAAAATATGTATATGTTAATTATAGGGTGTCTTAAGCTGCATCTTATAAAAATATATTGACAATCACAGGATGGTCCATAAGTTGTTGGTGATGTCCACAATTATTTTTTTCGAACACCTTATATTATTGCATTTTTTTATCGAAATATGATGCATGTTTGTAAGAAAAAAAATCGAGACGCAGTAAGTGGGTTTTGGTAGCGAATTTTCATTAAATCCTTCAAATTTCAATAGCGTAATTTGCTATTAACCAAAAGTTTGTTAGCTAAGGAACCAACATTTTAAGTTTATTATCGGAAAATTTTTGTACATTTTCAAACAATAAGTAAATTTGATAAAATATGGTACATTGTTTCTACTATATAGACTATACTGGTAACCTGATGCCTGCTTGCATTAGAGAGACATATTTGCTATTAAAACATTTTAATGAAAATTCACTTCCACAACGCACTTGCTGCATCCAAACTTTTATCACCATTTTACATTTAAGTATAAATAGGTCCATCAAATAAGAAACGTTCCCATATGTTATAATGTTTTGTGTGTTCGAGTAAAAACAAAACCTACCTTTGCAATTAAACTTCCAAAATTTAATCATACAATCACTACTGCCTGTAATTGTTATTTGATTCAAGGAGTCTGTTGCAACCCCTCTTACCACTGACTCATGACCTCTGGGATCACCATAAGTATCTCTCCATTGTCCAGACTGTATATTAAATCTAGAAATAGGTTAAAAAAAATGCCATAAAAATTTTATAGTAATAATTCATGATAAGTAAAATTCAAATCACTGTAATATAATACAGAGCTTTACAAATATTTGTAATAAGTAAAAAAAAAGTTATGTTAACCTTCTGGGTAGTCAAAGGTGGGGCAAACACATTTATCTCCCTCAAAGTATTTTTTTATAAATTGTAAACAGTATCAGCATAATTTATAATCGCAGAAGAAACAATGATAGTAGTAGGTATAGATAAAGAGTTCTGGACCCACTGTCAGGCTAATATGCATGCGTGTGACATCAGGGTGACAAAACAAGATGACAGGTTGGATAGAGAAAAGAGAGCCAACCTGAGATGACGTAATCCAAGATGGCCGAGTGGAAGTGAAAAATCTGGGACATTTGAATTTTTTAAAAGTATCTGACCTGACATATCAAAATAAGAGAATCCGCCATTTAGATTTTTATGAAAATGACAAACAAAAAAATATGGCTGGCAGCGCAGGCGCAAACCATCTTTTTTACTTTTTGGTTTGACCCCATGTGTGAGGTATCACCATACTCGTCTGGAAAAATAGAATTTAAATATGACATACACATGTGCAAATTTTAGTTTTTAAGTAAGAGGGAGATAAATATTTATTTATTTATTTAAATTTATTTATTTCTTTAAAAAAATATGATTCCCCACATTTCAGGGAACTCGGAAGCTTGTAAAGCAAGATGGTGGCAGCCAAATGAAAGCGGCAACGGGGTTGCTGCACGCAGCAGCAACGGCAGCATCTGAATTCCTGTCGAGAGTCGTATGTGGCCTCGCTAGACTGGCGTTATCATTTCTTATTTCCTGCCAGTGATAGCGTTGACCTCGTTTCTACTCTCATTTCCTGTCAGAACTCGCAGCGGACTCATTATGAATTTTCATTTCTGGCTAGTGCTCACGCTGACCTCGTTTCTACTCTCATTTCCTGTCAGAACTCGCAGCAGACTCATTATCAATTTTCATTTCTGGCTAGTGCTCACGCTGACCTAGTTTCTACTCTCATTTCCTGTCAGAACTCGCAGAATACATCATCAAGAGAATGTCGCAACACTAAGACTGCTGAACATACAAGGACAAGCTTATATGGATGAACACGGGTCTGAAGATGAAGGTTATGAAAGTGGACATATATATATATATATATATATATATATATATATATATATATATATATATATATATATATATATATATATATATATATATATATATAGTTGAATTGTGTGACATATATTTAGCTGGTCACCGCTCCACACAGTTCTTTGCATTATCACTCATTCGATACGCTCCAGGAGCTGATTTAAGTAAACTGTTCTTTAAATATTTACCAGAAGAAGCAAAAAACCAATTCAAATACTTTTACGATGGAGAAGTCTTCAACAACAACAACAGAGAAACCTCCAACAACAGCAACAATGGAGAAGGCTTCAACAACAGAGAAGTCTCCAGCAGTGAATGCAGATGAAGTGAAAGTCGAGCAGTGAAAATGATGAGACAAGGGTTTAATAAAATGTTTGAGTTTTCAAGCTGTGATGACCTTCACCAATATGTAGACCATCTATATTATATACTACTATCCAAGCATACGTCTCATGGTGAACATACTAAATCCTTTAATTTTCTTACATGAAAACTACACAGATCAGATGCTACCAATATGTTATCTACAATTTGTGATGAATATTTTGTCTTCCAATTGATGCTGATTGGGATAAATATGAGAAGGGGGGATTGTGCCGATGTAGAAAAGTTTGTCAAAGTATGGCATGAACATATTGAGCGATATGGAGTGTATTACGAATCAGACGACGACGACGAAAACAAAATATTATAAGGTATTTAGTGATCACAATAGATTTTTAAAGTTTAAGAAGCAACCAAGCAGGTCAATACAACCAGTGAGTGTGGCGGTGGAGGGGGAACAACAAACCTATTTAACATTCACAGTAAGCCCACTTCAGCAGTCTGCTCACAGTAGTTATACTTAGTAGTTATATTGTGCACTTGTTCTGTTCAACATGGATGTTAATGATGGATCTGAGGACTTCAGACCTATTAATAATGATGTGTGTGCAGATTGTTATTGTGGTCAAATAGTTGCAGCTCTACGTCGAAACATTAATGAGATTAAGCAAGAAAGTATAATGTTGCTCGAAATAAGGTATGCTATTGATCCATCTCTAAGTACCACAATTGGTTTATCAAAAGCTACTGGATTGATTCCAATAAATAAAATTGTAAATACAAAGTCGTATCCATCAAATTCAAATATAACAATCTCATCTGCTTCATGGGAATGGGAATTTTTATTTGAACACTGGAAAAAGCAGCTGAAAAGTACTTTACTAAAGGTAATAAGATTGAACCAGAAAGTATTGGAATATGTACCGTCAAGCCTATTAAAATACTAAACAGTAAAGGTGTATCAATCTCAGATGACTCTGTTACCTTTTATTTAACCGAAGATGCAGTTCAACAACTACTAGATCTGGTTGAAATTATCAACGAAAGATTAAAGCTTCTAACTAATTTTAGTTTTGATATTCGACTTAGTGATTTCCTGTACTGTGCTGCTAATGGTCTCAAATGTGTTAATAAGAAAGAGCTACCATGTCACGATGAAATGGTGAAGCTTATAAATATTATGTTAAAAGACTGTGACCCATCATTCCGAGTTTGTATGTTAGAGAGCTTACACTTTGCAAAGAAGCAAGTACTTGGTCGTTTCAAAGAAATACACGCGATATACAATGGTCCATTTTAAAGCAACTTTCATCATCCAGACAGCACTATCTCAAAATGTGTTTTATATTTGCAAACCACCAAATGTAAAAGAAGTGGAAATCTGTTTCAACATCAACGACTGCATGAAATGGTCTGGACTTCCAAGAACACATCTACACAACGATGAGCTGATTGAACATACAACATGTATAAAATTAAGACTGATATGGTGCGTTATAAGCTTATATTCTGTTTGATGATGGTACCCATGGTGAGACATCTGATTGGTGAACTCTTGTATTGAACGATTTTTATCTGTTCACATCAAATTATATTTTTATATCAACTGGTTTTCTTGTATGTCAAACTGTGTGTTGTCAAATATGTGTGTTAATAAATGTATAAACTGAGTATATGTTTTATTCATTAGTTAAGCAATCTTAATTAAGGTAAGATGTCTAACAAAACGAGATGCTGTGAATTGTGTTTGTTGCAAGTCTGGACATTTGCGTAACCCACAAACCAAAAGTAGGTGAGCCATGGCAAGTTGAACAAGTGCATATGTTAACTCAGGCTTTTAGAAACAGATTGGCTACTTATCGTACATATAAAAAGGTATTGATATCAAATAGTTTATGAAAGCAGTAAGACAAAAAGTGTTTCATCTAATTGAAGCTGCTTTTTTTCTTTTCTTTTTTTCTCCCTTGGGGCTCGTCCGCGTCTTTGCCGCCCCGAAAGCACCGCGGCCTTTTGTGCATGCCCTTTGTCTTTCCTACTCCACCCATTCCAAAATCACTGTGCCTTGAACTAGTCTCCACAGCAGTTGGTAGGGTGAAGTTTTATCTTCTGCTGACCCTCTCTTCACGATACTGTCAGTTTCTTCATTGTTTTTGTGCCCCGAGTGACCCGGCACCCGGATGAGGGTGACCTCATTCTGCACAGCCAGGTCGCTCGTCTCGTCCCGTCAGTTACCAGCCTGGAATTTACATGTGGGCTACTTAGGGCCTCGCGGCTGCCTGGCCTACTGTGGTTAAGAGGATCCGCTTGTTGGTGTAGCCCCTCCTCTTGTTCTCTCACACGCAGTGCAAGTTGGCGTACATTTCGGCCTGAGAGACTGTTGCATAAGCGCTCCGATGGAAATACTATGACTTACCCTCGGTCCTCCCGAATAAACGCCTGCCCCCGTCACACGCTCCCCGCCGGATCCGTCTGTGCACCAGACGAGCGCGTACCGTGGTAAGCCCGGCGTCTCCCCCGCAATGCATCGCGGTCGGGGATTTCCACTGTAAAATTGTTTTGCCTGCAGATTCGCGGGCTCGCGAAGTCTGACCTCATTTCAAGCATGGGCTCCTTCACGATCTCCACAATTTTGCAGTGGCCCCCACAGCTTGGGTTGCTCTTCAGTCTACCATCATTGCAGGCTAGTCTGTATAGTCCTAGCCTGGCCTCCCCCATGATAACTGTGTGTGTGTGTGTGTGTGTGTGTGTGGGGGGGGGGGGGGGTTGCCCAGCAACATCTCCATGGCGGCTGTTGGGGTTAAAGTCATGGCCCCTGTGATGCCCAGTCACGCCATCCTTTGGATCTTGCCTAGTTTTGTTTGGCACTGAATTGTGTCACCTTAGGCCACCAGACCAGTGCCGCGTATGTTAACAATGGTCTGGCCAGCCTTGTGTACAGCCAGTGGGCCATATTAGGTCTTAGTCCCCACGTTTTTGCATATAGCCGCCTAGTGACCGCTAGGGTCATTACTGCCTTATGCAGTATTTTTTCAACGTGACCATTCCAGGTTAGCTTAGAGTCTTATACGACCCCAAGATATTTTACCTCCCTGGCCATTGGGATGTTTCTACCATATAGTGAGAGTTCTGTGGCTCTTCCACTTCCTCCTCCTCATAAACGGTATGACGGTTGCTTTCTAGGGGCTCACCCCGAGACCTTGGCCAACCGTCCACCTTTCCATGAAGCTGTTTTAGCTAAACATGATAAAATTAAAATGAATCTAGAATTGTTTGATTTATATGTACTCCAAAGCTGAAATAGAAAAGAAATAAAATCATTCAATACTAAAAACAAAATTATCACCATTTCAAGTAATTTTGAAAATACATATCAAGAATTCACTGAGGAAATTCACACTAAAGCTTTGAAGTTTGCAGAAGCCGAGATATGGTGGGTGTTGGAGAATCTAATATGGTTGGATATAAATATTAATAAATATAGTTTTTAGGCCGGGGCGGTCCCAACATGTTTTACTTGTTGCCCGCACACACTATCAAGCTCATTAAACATTCAGTTGTCTTAGAAGTAAGGTGTAGTTCAGCTTGTTCTTGAGTATTCCAAGTGTTTAGTAGTGTGTTTGTTCAAAGAACAGAAGTTAGTTAATTAGATATTTTAGGAACAGTTTTAGCATCCTTAAAATACGACACAATTAATTCATTGTAATGTTATTAAATAAATAGTGTCAAGGTGTGCAAGCAATAACGATATGCTGATTAAAGGAAATTCCACAAGCACGGTCACAAGTAGCAACACCAAGTACAAATTTCTACAGTGCTATCGGGGCGCCAAGGCCGCGGACGAGCCCTGAGGAAAAAAGTACAAATTTTGTCAACTCATACATAAAGACATGTTATGATTATCTTAAAATGAAAACAGCATGTATATTGTTGTTAAGGTCACTGCTGAGTAGACACATCACAATTATTATATAAGATAGGTACTTTATGATTAAGCGAGTCTGTTATCATGTGCGAATAAAGAGTAAGTTCCTGTTATTATTATTATATTCTATTTATTTTAGCAGCATAGCAGAAAGTGAAATACCAAATATGCCAACATCATCAATAGGCAGGATATATTCAAAATAAATAAAAAAACAATGGGATCAAATAAATGCTAATAAAAGTCTCATCATAGACAGAGTAGAGCTCTGGAGAAAATACTGTGACATCAATAAAAAAATTGACGTAAGTTTAGACATGATAAAAGTGCAGAAAGCATCATTAAACTCCCAACTATACAAATTCCATTTTTACGTATAGGTACGAAGAGTGGACATCATTTAAAGATATATTTAACAAAGTAGTGAACTCAAAAACATAATTGAGTAACAATGAGGCAAATTATAAAGCAGCCTGGGAGCAATTAAAAGAAATGAACGATAATAAGGGATTAATTGTGTCCAAATTAATCAAACAAATAATCGAATTACCGGTTCTGAAGTATGAATCCGGGGAAAAGCTCAAGCATTTCTACAACACTACAAAAGAATATTTAGAAGCTATGAAATTGATGGGAATAAATACCGTTTCATGGGACCCCATGATCATCTTTTATTCTCAAAAAATGGGATACTCGCATAAATGAACTATATGAAGCATCCATCATGGAACTGCAGCCCCTAATAAACTACTATCCTTCCTGCGAACAAGATTCCAGAACTTAGAAGCAGCGAAATCTCATAGAAAAAATTACGTAAAGAAACAAATCTCTCGTCAGTTCAAAAGAAAGACAAGTTGTAAATACTGTAATGCAGCTATCCACACGATCTTCAAGTGCACCAAATTTCAGTCATTATCAAATTACGAAAAATATCAACATGTAAAAACAAACCATATCTGTATAAAATGCCTTAAACATAGCTCAGGCTCGAGATTCTATTCTAAAAAAAAAAAAAATAATAATAAAAAAAATAATAATAAAAAAAAAAGCCATCTATGCAACAAAGCACACCCTACTCTACTACATAAAGACTTTAAAGCAGATAACAGTAAGAAGCAAACGCCAGATCTAAGGAATAATCAAGAAACCAGCGTCAATACTCACTTAAGTACACAAAACAACAGGGTAAAGACTGCCATTCATTCGAATATTTAAGAGCACTAATTGATCCTGGATCACACGGCATATTTATAACAAATGAAGCAGCAGAACCTCTGCGACTACCATACCAAAAATACGAAGCAAATATATCAGGTTTAGGAGGCGAAGTGAAAAAATCAAATTATAAAATCGACAATCAATGCATACCAAGGTTCAGAAGCGAATTTTCATTGGAAAGCGAAACAATAATAATTCCTAAAAAACATCTGCGCTCTCAGAAAGACCAATAAATGCAGATATAGAAACATAGAATAATTGCATTTTAGCTAATCCAACATATAATAGAACAGGACAAATTGACATTTTGTTGGGAACACAACAATGTCGACAAATCATGCTACCAAATCTGAGAAAAAACAGAAAAAAGCAAGGTGCAGATCAGAGGCATGATATCTCATTCAGAGCATGCAGACATGTCAAAGTGTTGGGAGCTGGAACAAGTTCCATGCATAAAGAAAATTACGAAAGAAGGAGAATTCTGTGAAGAATTTTTAAAAACGGCAGCATTTAAAGAAAATAGGGAATATTGTACCAAATTTTGAAAAGGAAAATAAATTAGAAAATGTCAGCTATGATAAATTTTCAAAGCAAAATTAAGTCACAAATGTGCAGTCTGATGAGTTATCTGATATACCAGATGATGACAAATTAAAGTACAGCAGTCTACTGATGGCAATAACCAAGTGCCTTCTCAATATGTTCCAAGTATACAAAGTGTATTACAGTTATCCAGTCAAATGGCAAAATTTATTGAACCCACAAATAAATTTGATATACAGGGTGAAATTACTATATTAGAGAAAAAAAATTAGAATTAGCAGCACAGTCGGGAAAATAAAAAATAAAAAGTGATCAGCTTGCTGCTAGCCTTAATGAGTCTCGTGCAAGATTTATGAGTTAGAAACAGAAGATAAGAATAAAATGACAATAATATTTTACAAAGGAATGAAATTAGCCCGTTACGGGAAGTAGTAGATTCACATTTACAAACTCTAAGTATGCTGGTTGCTGAAAAGACTGAATTGTCACCAAAGGTAGCCAGTTTCAGCTAACTGCACAGCAGAAAACATCAGAATGTGAAGAATCTCAAAATCGCCTTAAGGCATCACGCTCTAGGGTTGCAGATTTAGAGAAAGAGAACAGTAATTTAAAAGTGCATCTTTCACAGTATGATACTTCTGGCAGTCAAAAAACTGAGCAAGTCAGTAAATTAATGGATGAAGTTAGAAAGATAAATAAAGAAAGGGATGAGCTTTTACAAGTTATATTAGAAGTACAAGAAAAATGGAAAACTATTGGTGAAAGCAATGTAATATTAAAAAAGCAGGTGCAGAAGTTGGCAGCTTAATTCTTTTTAGGTAATATTGAAACACAACAATTGACAACAACAGAAAATCAGCAAGTTGGTCAGCAGGTTGAACAATTAATTCAAGAAAAGTTTACCTTACAAAAACAAGTTTCTAAGTTAACAAAATAAAGGGTTCTGTGAAGAAAATGAACACCTTGATTCAGACACCATAGACTGTGAATCATTAGTTCTGCAACTAGAAGAAAAAAAACAGAGTTAAAATGGATACAAGCAGGACTGGATGAAACAATAAACAAAAAAAGAAAGAAAAGTTCTTTTGGGATAAATTCCTCACATCAGTATTTGGGGTAAATGACGAAGTTTATGCAGACATTGACAACTTAGACAAAAATCAACGGGAGCTGCATCACACCATCAAACCAAGTTCATGTTGCAAGCTCTCTCAAAGATACAGAGAAAAGAATATTTATCACTCTCCAATGATTTGAAGTCAAATTAAATCAAGGTATATCAGCAATAAACATAATGCAAAACTGGTCTGCCAGTATGCTGCTGAGTATACACATCACAATCATTATATAAGATAGGTAGTTTATGATTAAGCGAGTCTGTTATCATGTGCAAATAAAGAGTAAGTTGCTGTTATTATTATTATATTCTATTTATTTTATTTACATGTGTGTCATGTAGTGTTGTCATATACTGTATCTCCAAGTCTCCTCCCTCCCAGTCTCCAAACCACCCTTAACCTTATTCCCATCTTTAACAGTGATTAAAATGGCTACATTAAGTGGTGTGTGCTACCAGCAAATTAAAGACAACTTCTGGTATGGTTTATTCGAAGACTTTCAATTAATTATAACACTGGTTATTTCAATGCAACAAGATCGTGTAAAGGTGGTGAGAAAAGATTGAGTCATTGGTTGGAAAATAAGAAAACCAAAGAATTGATTGCCTCTTACAGCAGTAAGTTAAGGGGACATTTGGGTAGCCGGAATACTGGCTATCCAAATGTTCCAGCAGAAGGAACACACTTATCACCTACAACTGCTACATACTTGGGGGGTGTGCAGTGTATATTAGAAACTCAATTTCTTTTCAAGAAGTTATTTTTGATGAACCAGTAAATGAGCAGACAGAGTTTATCTTAGTTAAAATCAGATAGGGTAGGAAGATCATCATTGTGGCTAACTTTTATAGACCACCAAATGCTCATCTAGGTACTTTTATTAGTGACGTTGATAATATTATTTCATTTATATATCCACTATGTGACGAGATTCTATGTCTGGGCGACATGAATGTATGTTTCTTCAATCTGGATAATCCTCTTGTCTCTTGTTTTGAAACATATGGCTTAAAACAGTATTTGAGTGAACCTACAAGGGTGACAAAGACAACCTGTACACTTCTAGATCCTATATTATTTACTAATGCTGACTTTGTGCAGAATCTTGGAACATTAAATGTAGACAGTATTTCAGATCATTGTATGGTTTTTGTCACACTGAAAATAGAAGTCAAGAAAATGAAACTGAAACTCGTTAAGTTCCGTAGCTTTAAAAATTTTTAATTTAAATAATTTTTTACGTAACATGCATCAGTTACCTTGGCATAATTTGATACGAGAGTTTGACATTGACAACAAGCTGTACATTTTCAATGCATTCATTTTGAGTCTGTTTGACAAACATGCACCAATTTTGGAGTGTAGAGTGACGAAGCCCCCTGCTCCATGGCTAACAGATAAGCTCAAACTGTTAATGAGGCAGAGGCGTCAGCCTTACAGAAGTTTAAATTAACACGTATAAATGCAGACTGGGAAGCCTATAAAGACCTTCGTAACTATACCCTCATGATGGTTAGAAATGAAAAGAGGGGATATCTACGGTCAGTGGAGTTGCAGAATAATCCGCGTAAATCTTGGCAGGCACTGAAAGATTTGAACGTTCATGGCTCTCCTTCTGAGCGATTGCCATCTCACCTTTCTGACCCTCAAAAAGTAGCTGGTTATTTTGCCCCCCTTTTTTTAAATGTGAACAATAATTGTGAGATCTTGATAAGAGTTTTATAGTCAAAATAATATTTGTGAAGCAAACTCATTTGTGTTTACACTTACTAGTGAAGAAAAGGTTGATAGGATACTTAACAGTATTAAAATTAACGCTACTGGGGCTGATAACATTTCTTGCACTATGCTTAGGTATTGCAGTCCTTTTAACAATAAATTTATTGTTCATATTATACTCTTGTATAGAAAGGAAGTACTTTCCTCTGTTGTGGAAGATTGCTAATGGAATGCCACTGCCTAAGCAAAATGACCCTAAAGAATTCCAGGACCTCAGAATCATTAGTATTTTGCCAATTTTGTCTAAATTTTTGAGATAATTATGTATAATCAAATAATTGGTTATTTTAATGACAAGAATTTGCTTCCAGATGTACAATGTGGCTTCAGGAGGGATACGGTGTGAGCACTGCTTTGGCTAATGTCACTAGTGACATTATGGAGGCTAATGATGCTGGTCTGATTAGTGTGCTCGTTTTACTTGACTACTCTAAGGCCTTTGATACCATATATCAGCAATTACTCTGTGTCAAACTTGGATATTATGGTTTTGATGAGTCTACAAGTTTGCTGGTTGAATCATATTTGGCTGATAGAAAAATGCAAATTGTAGTTAATAACAGTTTTTCCACCTATACAGATGTCCTCTCTGGAATACCATAGGGATCCATCTTGGGGCCTCTGCTTTTTATAATATATACTTCTGAAATACTGAGTTCAGTGAGTCGGTGCAAAATACAGGCCTACGCGGATGATACTCAGTTATATTATCACTTTCCAAAAGAAAACTACTTGCAAGCTTGTCAATACAAAAATAAAGATCTAGCAGCGGTTCGAGTTCAGTCCTTAAAACATAATTTGATGTTAAATCCGAGCAAATCTCAACTCATGTGTTTTGCAAATAAAAACAGCAAATATTTGTTATCCAAAATTTTAAGATTTATTGACAATGTTCTAATTCCTTTCATGGACAAGGAATTTGGGACTTATTTTTCATAGTGATTTGAGGGTTGAAGATCATCTAAAGCTTATACTTTGGAGAGCATACTCTAGCCTGAGGCTTCTATATTGTAACAAATTCCTACTAGACCAGAAAGCGAGAAAGTTGTTATGTGAGTCTCTTGTCTTGTCACACTTCAACTTTTGTGATTTCATTTATGGTTCTTGTCTGACCCAACTGAATAAGGATATAGTGCAAAAAGTACAAAAAAGCTGCTACCGTTTAATATATGGGGTCAGAAAGCATGATCCAATTACATATAAAATACAGGAGGACGGATGTCTTAATATGAGCTCTAGAAGACTACTACATTTGGGAGCTTTTACACATAAAATTGTGAATGACCCTGCAGCACCTTCATCTCTCAGGCAGAAGTTTACACGTCATAAACGCGTTCACTCTAAACCAACTAGATTTAATGAAAATTTTGTTCTTCCACATCATCGGACAGCCATGTTTACATGTAGCTTTATGTATTAATCTATTTCTTTGTATAATCGACTATCTCAAGAATTTGAAATGTTCAATATCAACAAATTTAAGTATAAATTAAAATTGTTTTTGCTCAACAATCAATAGGTAGAGGTTGGTTTCCATGTGGTGGGCATCAATGCTAGGGTGTTTTGGATGGTTCCATTCTTAGTTCAAGTTTTGGCCTTTAGTTGGGACTCCTTGGAAATTTAGGCAATTTTTAATTTAGATTTTTCTTTAGATTTACTTCTTAATTTTATTTTTTGTTTGCTGAAGATACACAGTTGCGTGTAATGTGCCGTTTCCATTGGCGGTTGGGGTTGAGTGTGAATAGCTCTGCTAGACTTCGCCCTTTCCCGATGGTGGTTGTGGGATTGTAATACGAATCATAATTTAGTTAATAAAGGCGATATTTATTTATTTTATTTATTTAATTGTATTAGTCTATATGTCATATGGAAAAATAAATACACGTTAATATTAACAAAGACTTTAATTTTATTCTAAGTACATTAATACATTAAATATAGGCTTATTTAACATCATCTGAATTTATCCAAGAATTATGAGATTTATCAAAGCCCAACCATTTTACATAGAGTTTCTTGCCTTTCTTCCTCGAGATGCGTTCAACCAGATAGATGTCTGTGTGTTTAGTTTTTTATAGTTCTTCCTTGTAAAACGCTCCACTGATTGGTTTTCCTTGCATGTGTTCAAGAAAGCATGTTACTGGCTTTGTGAAATGGACACTAACAATCTTGAATAATTCCATTGACCAGCGAGGTGCATACCCCTTTTCAATTTGAGCTTTTGCTTTACTTATGTGTATCACCCACTTTGAATCATGACCAGCAAGGTGTATACCCGTTTTCAATTTGAGCTTTTGCTTTACTTATGTGTATCACCCACTTTAAATTGATTCTGATCAAACAGTTTCAATATTTGAGTGGACTTGTTCACGAATGGCTGCTTCATTTTTCATATTAACATCTTTAGGTTTTACACCAGTTGTTTGATGAATGGTAGAGTTGCAAGCAGCTGTGACATCAGGTAGTGTATTAAACCACTTTAAGAACCAAACAAGTTAAAGTTTTTATGTCTTCTCTTTTAAGGTACGTATGACTTTCTACTATTGCAGCCTTCTTCACACTATAAGTGCTGTAGTGATTAATGTTGTATTTTTTCATTAAGGCATTAAACTTGAAAATGTACAATTTCTTACCAAGATCAGACCAACACAACATACTTATTGTCTTTCCAAGATTCACAACATATATTTTTAAATTGTTTACAATCCATATCAGTTGTCACATGGTCGTCGTAAATTTCTTTTATGGTTTCGTCTTGTTTGAAGAGAATCAAAATATTAGCGTTATCACGTATTAGATGTTTGGCAGAGATAGAATAAATTGATATTCTTGTGTCTTCCTATACTAAAGTATGCTCTGATTTTATCTTGTTTATCACAAGCTACATCATGGAATATAAACACCGAGTTGTCCAAGGCTTCTGCTGGATCTAATATTTCATTGTTTTCACTATATGGATAATAACCAACACCTTCTGCAGCATCCAGCGCCTTTTGTAACATCTTGTATTTGGATTGGTACAAAGACTTTGAATAGACATACACGTTATCAAACTTTAAACCGTTCGGTTCAAACAAACTCAGCATGACTTTCGTTTTGCCACATCCACTAGGGCCACATATGATACATCTAACAGTGTTTGGGAAGAGGGGACCATGCCTTCGTTGTTGTTCTGCAGATGTATCAACATCATCTATATTTTTAATAGGTAACACAGAAGCGTGTTTGGTGGTGGTACGTATCTTGACTTAAAACTAGACTATATTTTTCGGTAAGCATAAATATATATACAATTGCAAGTGAGTTGTACACTCAGTACCAATGTTGTTGTCGCAGGGTGAATATCTTGTAAAGAGAGCCACAGTTTTTCTGTTATTTTGCTCCATTTCCACTCTTCATTGTCTACAGTAATCTTATTGTGCCCCACTCTGACTGTTTTACCTACTGCGTTTTCCTCCCTTGCCCTCATTTTTATCAGTCTCTGAACTTCCCGTTCCCTGATTGTTAAATCGTGATGAATATATACTTTCTCTGACAAATTCCTCAATTTACTCTTGCATTTCATTACAATTTCCTTGTCCTGTATGCTATCAAACTCCAGCAAATACGCTTTTTCTCCTATCCTGTGTGCTGTCTTAACTTTTATTGTCAGCTCCAGTTTCTTCTCAATACAGTCGCTCACTATCATTTCCAAGTTCTTTGTCTCTGTCATGTTTATTACCAGGCCAGTCATCACTGCCTTCTTCACTCTTCTTTCCTTGTCTAGTCTTTCAGTGACATTTCTCAGGCCACTGAGTTCATCTTTTGTTTCTCTGTTTTTGGCTTTTACTGACTCGTGCTCCCTCTTCAATTTTTTATTTTCTTCCCTGCATATAGATTGCCTACCGATTTTCTGCTCATCTTTTATTTCGACTAAATCGGTCTTTACATCTTGCATCACTGTCATCAGTCTATCTTATCTTATCTTCAGCCCCTTTAGTTTTCATCGGCGATCTCATTACTTTCTTCGACCTCCTGAATATATCTTCGCCCTAAATTCCTATTTCCCACGTTGTTTTGCTCGCACTGTCGGCTGACGTCGAACTTTCATCACCCCCCGGCATATTACCATATTCTACACAAAACAAAACACCCAATAAGACATGACCTCAAAGTCGATTGCTAACCCGTCTTCGTTTCTGTCTATGGTTTTGTGCCACTCTGTTCTTTAAGCCCCGATTTATGTTTCTGAATTCTGCAAGTAGTTCAAATGTCCGTGCCGCGGAAAGCGTGACGCCCCCGTCGACCTGTCGTAACCGAACGCTCTTATCGGTAACGTGACACTTAATGGCTGTTCTGTTTACAATGACTTCACACTCAAGAACGCAAGTTTACTTGACTATTTACAATGCAATTTTATTCACTTCACCTCTTGTACGTGTAATGAAATATAACTAAATTTCCCCCTCTTACTAATTTCACGCTCGTAATTTTGTAATAATTTGTGATTAATTACGGAACTATCTGCACTATCGTAAATTTCTTCTTCTTACAAACAGTCAAACGTATTTTCGTACCAAAATAATGTATTTTTATGT
This sequence comes from Tillus elongatus, assembly GCA_964006375.1. Lineage (NCBI taxonomy): Eukaryota > Metazoa > Arthropoda > Insecta > Coleoptera > Cleridae > Tillus > Tillus elongatus. The sequence continues at coordinate 152,003,845 of OZ023262.1, forward strand.
TTTGAGACTTTTACACTGTTTTAGCAAAAAAAAAAAAAATTTGAAATTTATGTCGATATTCCACCCTCACACATTCGACCCCTAATTTAATTTCAGCATAGAATACCAGATGTTTGATGAAAATGAAAGTTTTCTAATAAACAAACCCTAAAACGTTATATTACTCGAGTTTTAATGCCAAAATATAAATTTTTGCCAAATTAGACCCCCCCCCCCATTTCTCCCCTACCCCATGCATCGATTTTACCCAAAAACAATCCGAACGGTTCGTTTGTCGGGTCCTAACTGTATACCAAATTTGATGAAGATATCTCTATCCGTTCCAAAGTTATCATGACTACCAACTGAGATACAGACAAAAAAAATTCATTCCCGAATGATGTTTTCTAGATGTTTTGACACTTTACGACTTTTAAGCGATTTTTTTTTTTTGAAATTTCTGTCACCAAGCCCATACTTCCACACGTATTGACGATGTTATCTGAGTTACTTTCTACTTTTACAACAAAAAAATGGCCAGCATACCTGTCAATATGTCCTGTGCTATAACCAACAACCACAAAATTTCCACAGTGAGTTAAGCAAATACAAGTTGCAGCTACAGCAGCGTCTAGATTTATATTTTTCTTTTGGAATCTTTCCGGCAGTAACTTCAAGTCTCCCATTTTCAACTTGTCATAAGACCAGGTAGTTATTACTGGTATGCCAGCATGTATACAAGCTATGTTGTCCCATTCTTTTTCTCGTGTTGTTTCAGATGTGAATTCTACTATAGGGGGCATTATAAGAGGGTCCTCAACCACTCTTCCTCTTCTTTTGCTGGCTTTACGATTATAAGATGCTTTGCCTAAACTTTTATTGAACTGTTCTGTCTTAGTATTGAATATTCTTAGGGTTGAGTCAGGTGCTGCACTTAATAGATTGTGGCCATTGGCTCCATGAAACCTTACACATGCTGGTGAAGAAGAATGGCCTAAAACAAACATATGTTTTATTTATTTTTATATCTGCTTTACAATAACACATTGTCTTACATGAAAGCACACACTTGTTTATGAAAATATAATGCGTTTTAAGAAGTTTTGCTTTCCCAATGATCGGTTGACAGGTGATATCCATACATTTTTTTGGAAGACAAGATAAATCACCAGTCGGCCTGTGTGATAGAAGCTACCTATTAACTTTTCCTTAGCAGTAGAAATTACAGAGATTTGTTTTGAAAACTGAAGTGCTTAAAAGTAAATCACCCTAACTTATCATAAAAAAATAGGCTGATTCGCAAAAGAAAAACATCAAATGGGAAAAAAAATCTGTCCGAAATAACAAAGCTATGGCAATCAAATTTGGTACGTGGGTGGTGCATGTTATAAAAACTAAACTATATACTAAAATTCAAAAGGTAGGTGTATATATATATATATATATATATATATATATATATATATATATATATATATATATATATATATATATATATATATATATATACCTTTTGAATTTTAGTATATAGTTTAGTTGCACACATTGAGTTCACCAACTCATTATTATTATTATATATATATATATATATATATATATATATATATATATATATATATATATATATATATATATATATATATATATATATATATATATATATATATATATTGCAAAGAAATTCAAGGAACGATCGTTGTCAAAAACTAAAGGTGCTTTTTTTATATAAAATTATTTCCAAAAACGTCTCCATTCGGAGTTACACCCCTTCAAAAGTGTAGGATTAAATGGGGTTTTATTTAATTTCTCAGATTTGAAGAAACATGACAGAATAGAATTTTCCATAAATCTTTACCTTATCAAAGCCTTTCCTACTACAATATTCTTATTCGTCTCTCACCCTCAAAAGAGGTTGAAAATTGCAAAATTGGTTTTACATTTTTGTGGAGTTTCAAAATTTCAATTTGAAAAATGCGCTTTTACAGCCGGACTCCCTCTGAACCATTTTAGTCTCTTGATTTGTTTTGTGAAATGTACCGTTTTTCAGCAAAAAAATAAAATACATGTCATGGAACGAACAAAACAATAACAAATGTCAGTGTCAAATTAGTTTTCACAGTCTTCTCTGCAACAATAATTTTTGAAAAGACAATACCTTGTCAAGAATTATAGCTGATAAATGCATTTTCACTGTGCATTGGTAAAGCCAACTGACAGGTATTTTCGTGTACAACTTATACAGTCTTTAAGATGTATAACTACACAAATAGTGAAATGTGCAATATGCATTTCGTTTATGGCCTTTCTAACAGTAACACATTAGCAGCCATTCACATTTATGAGGAACGTTATCCTGATTGCGTTATTCCGCATCATACTATGTTTAGTATTCACATCAAAGTCTGAGTGAAAGTGGTAGTTTTGAAAAAATACTGCCGGAAACTGGCACCCCCAAACGGTTACTTTTTAAATTGAAGAACAGTGTTATTGAAATCAAAGATAACCCTACAACAAGCACCAGAAAGATTGCTAATACATTAAATATCAGCCAGTCAAGCAGCTTTTGTACCCCTATCTTATTCAGCGTGTGCAGGCACTCTTACCCGATCATTTTCCGAGAAGAGTGGCTTTTTGTCGATGGATGCAAGAAAGTAGACAGCAGAGTCCTCACCCCTATCATATTTGGTGCGTGCAGGCACTCTTACCCGATGATTTTCATAGAGTGTCTTTTTGTAGATGGATGCAAGAAAGTCCTCAATTTTCAACGAATATTCTCTTTACCGACGAGGCTAACTTTTCTAAGGATGCATTAATTAATTTTCATAACAACAGCATATGAACTGCTGAGAACCCACATGCGTTGACAGAAAGTCGTCATCAACATCAGTTTCCTGTTAATGTATGGATGGGTATGAGCCACAACAGACCTTAAGGTCGCAGTGGAGGAACTGGTATGGCCCACTCACAATTTAACCTAACCAGTTAACCCATGGGTGGGTAGTGTTGGAGACTTTCTGATTGGCCCATTCTTTCTACCTGGGAGACTGACTGCAAAAAATTATCGCAGATTTCTTGAAAAGATTTACCAACAATGCTTAAAGAAGTTCATATTGGGGTAAGACAACAAATGTGGTTTATGCACGACGGTGCTCCAGCACATTTCAGTTTGGTTGCTTGGAGTTTTTGAATGTTTCATATCAAAACCAATGAATAGGTTGAGGAGCTGCACAACCTTTGCCTCCAATGTCCCCAGACCTAAATCCTCTCGATTTCTTCTTCTGGGGGCATCTTAAACAATTGGTTTATATGACTCAAATTGGAAATGTGGAGAAATTGCGATATCTCATTAACCCGTCTTGTGAGACATCGCAAGATGAGTTTGTTAGCCAGAAAAATCGGACCATGTTTTCTGGGCAAATTTTGAAAACATTTTTATCTCTGGAAATAACAAAACTATAGCAACCAAATTTGGTACGTGGGTTCACGTTATAAAAATTAAACTATATACCAAAATTCATATCTCTATATTACAAGAAAAAAAATTATAACCTTTAAAAAATATATATTTGGTGCCATATCATTTCTATAAAAATTCACTACCATATAAATAACTTTATCATTGGTGAAAATTCTGTAAAAGTGAGTTGAAGTCAGTATTTTAATGGAAAAAAAAAACCATAAAAACTAAAACTAACACAGGATACGAGTTCTAATGGTCCTAGTTCGTGCTCAATGGAAGAAATTTTTTCCAGATTCAAATGTCTCATTAGTAAATTTTTCTAGGAAAATTCACTAAAAATACAAGAAGTAATGTACGATTAAAAATCATTGTATTAATGAAGAATATATAAGCAGTAGAACATGTAGTGTTGATTCAATAATGATGGTACTACCTAAGGAATATGTGTTAAGTGTTAAAAATAATGACAATAATGAATAAATAATGAATATGTTGAGTGGTGAAAATCTGAATAATGTTAGCAATATATATCATAGGGTAGTTACAAAAAAAGTTCGGGACGTAGCTAGTGCGTTATGGTAGTGAATTTTCATAAGAATAATATATTATGGTACACACAACATTTTTATGAAAATTCACTTCCATAACGCACTTGCTGCGTCCAGATTTTTTATTTTTGTATTACATATATAAGCACAAGCTAAGTAAGTATAATAAAGGACGGGGGCCCTTAATTAACATTGGTGCTATACAAATATAGAAGTAGAGACGACATTTAGATCGTGTCTAACTCTATGCACACAAAAATATGTAAAATGCATTTAGAAAATCTAATAAAAAACAACAGTCTTACGATATTATTTTAAATAAGCCAATAGGAATACGTTTCGCGGCGATTTCGCAATTCGCGAGTGTATCAATCTAGCTTTTGTCCAAGACTACATTGAAATCCAGTCGACCACAAGCAAGCAGCTTGTAAATTAAACTCGATAGGCTTGGACGGTTAACAAACGTAGGTATGCCTAATTTTAAGCGGGAGACTGTACCTGTTTGAAACATACAATATGAGAAATACAGAAATACGCTTTAAAGTGCTATTTATTAAAACAATATTGACCAATTAACCTGCGAAATCATCGATTATAAAAATGATGGATCTAGTAACTTATCTATCAGTACCGTACTCATTTTGTAAACAGGTTTTGATACTTGCCAAGAACATTGACGCCTGTTGTACTAAATTTAACACAACAAAGCTAACAAATATTGTCTTCCGCACGGAGATAAACTATAAAAATGCCGATACTGTTACTACACAATGCATTAGTTATTTCCCCCGGTTATACAATAATAATAATATCTATGGGGTCCTGTTTTCGTGGCTCAGTTAAGAAACATTAAAAACTGAGTGTTAACACTGCTCTTGGAATATGATTTACTGACATACTGATTTTCTATTTTACGCAAAATTGTATTGTTTCAAGTCATTAACTCACAATTTTCATTTATAACCATCGACCAATATTTATATCCTCTTTTAAATATGTTAGGTTAGTTAAAAGTCACTTGTTAATTTCAAAAATGCTACATAACAATCCCAAGCGACGAAGCGTAGAAATAATGGGCTTGTTAAGCTTGCAAGCAACTTGCTGCTGTTAAAAATCAGCGGTGTCATCTAAGGTCAACTAGCTATCAAGCCGCTTGCAGTTGTATGCTAAAATTTAGCGCTTTTGAACGCAAACATTGTCGCGGTATCAGGAAAGAAATGGGCCAGGGCTGACAATTTACAAAATTGTTAGTTGATTGTACAGTATCTATCTATAACGTTTTGTGTTAACTAGAGCTGTTGTGGTGACAAACTACCTGGTTCCGCACCGAGATGGCGTCCCTGTCGTACATTTCACAATGTTCTACATTCTGGCATCTTGCAATGATTGTAACTTCCATTTTTTAGATTTTTATCTACCATTTATTTAAATAGCATAGCAGTACAGGTAACGTCATCTGTCTTTGTCCAACATTGTAGATATTGCATTACAGAATCTGAAGTGATGTCGAGGATTATTTTAATATTACTTTCGAATAACTTAATTTTTCTTTGATCAAAAGACTTGGAAAGTGGTACACAACCACTTCTGTCTATGTTCTGTTCAGTTGTAGATTTTTTATTTAATCACTTAAAGAATTTGAGAGATATTGCGTTTTAAAAAATATTTTAAAATTTTTTGTTAAGAAAAATTGGGCGTTAAGATCTGATGAACGAACTCATCCAAGCCATTAACGAAATGGGTAATTCCCAAATTTGTTCCAAATCAGTGAAGTATTTTTAGAGTTATCGGTTGGATATATTATATATAAATAAATAAATAAATAAATAAATAAATAAATATATATATATATATATATATATATATATATATATATATATATATATATATATAATATATCTTTTTTTTGAACTGACCATGGGAATGGATTCCGGGCCGCTAATTCGCGCTCATTCGAAGAAATGCTTAATTATATAATATCATATTAACAAAAGTCTGGACGCAGCAAGTGCGTTATGGTAGTGAATTTTCATTTCTATGAAAATAGAAATGATCTGGCACACATATTTTTTAACTTTTTTTCTTGTAACATAGAAATATAAATTGTGGTATATAGTTTTCTTTAAATATCGTAAACTTACGTACGAAATTTGGTTACTATAGCTTTTCTATTTTGTGAGAAAACTTGGTTCGATTTTCCTGGCTACGAACTTATCCAAGCCATTTACAAAAGGTAGGCATGCCTAATTTTTCATACCATTATTTTTTGAGTAGTTATCGATATATATATATATATATATATATATATATATATATATATATATATATATATATATATATATATATATATATATATATATATATATATATATATATTGAAACTGTCAACATTTGAAGAATTTTTTGAAAATTCAAAAGTCGGGATCTCCCCATTAGTGATTTTTTTTATAAGAAAATTCTCTAAAAAGGTAGGAAGAGGTAAATAAGTATTATCAAAAATGTTTGGTTTTCTTTTTGGATCACCTCTGTTACCTACATAATAGACAAATTAACTAATTTATTATTTATTTTTACTTTTCAATCAATTTACATGTTTTTTAAGTAAAGTCTTTTGTGTTACAGAATAATTAAATTGAACTTCGACCAGTTTTAAAATTGATTAATGCAATGTGTACTGTTGTGTAAGAACGAAATGAATAGTAACATCTAATGAGAACCAGAGATTGTGTTATTTCATTCGTTCATGCTTATATTTAATAGATTCTATCTACCTATACTTTTAAGTACAATTTGGAGAACCCAATTCATCACAATACAGTTTTTAGACCCGACGATCGTTTCGCTAACAAAGTTTTTTTGTTGCAACAACCATTCTTCAGTGTTTATGAACTCCTTTTAAAAACAGGGCATATGAACTCCTGTTTCTATATTCATCAATCAGACTCCAGCGATATCAGTTCCTTATCGTATATATTTCCCAATCTGCGGTGGATACGGCGTCATACTTTATTTAGATATACCACCCAATACTTATATTAACATGATGAAAAAGTGAAGTTTAAAAGAGAGAAGCATCCAATTAGTTAATGTACTGATTCAGTATCAGAATGGTTATCAATTAAAATCAGGTTGATTATTTTATTGTCGAACCAATTGAGTATATAATTCATTTCTCTTATTAATACATTTGTAAATGTTGTAGTCACTTCTGTACTCAAGTTTTGGGGTAAGGATTTTATAAAATTTTAATTAGAGTTTTTTAATTTCTCTTCGCAGCTTCACAGTTATTGCAAGTGGCTTTAACATACGCATATAGTTTTAACAAAATAGTTGACTATATTATTCTTAATGACTACAAGATCAAAGCATCAGTTAAGGCAATTATTTATTTAGTTTTTGTTGGTCAACAGAATTAATCTAATTATTGAAGATGTAAAATGGGTATTCTCTAGGGTCTACGTGCTCCCGAATTCCAAATACTGTAAAATGTTTTCCTAAACCACACTTTTTAAATATTACGTGTATTCCATGCGCAATGTAAAAATTCTCAATCTAAACTCAGTCTATTTAGTAGCTCTTAGTGAGTAGAAGAGTGACACTATAAGAATCCGGGTCAGTGTATAACATCCACTGATATAAATGTTTGTTAATCAGATGAAATTAATTCTATATGGTAATCAATTGAATAGCTACAAAGTTAATGTTAAGTAATGTTAATGGAAGTAGAGTAATTATATATAAAACATATACCTATATTATTCTTAATCACCGCAAGACCGAAGCATCCAGTCAATTCAATTATTTATTTAGTGTTGTTAGTCAACAGAGTCAATCTAATTACGTTAGGATGTAAAATACTGTAACAGCTATTTTCTAGGGTCCACGTGTTTCCGAAATCCAAAAACGTTTTCCCAAATCACACATTTTAAATATTATCTGTTTGTCATGCGCAATGTAAAACTTCTCATCATATACCCAGTCTATTTAGTAGCTCTAAGTGGATAGAGGAGTGACTCTAAAAATCAGGGTCCGTGTATAACATCCACTGATATGCCTAAAAAGTAAAATGCTTTTATACTTCTCCGTTCAGAGGGATGTAAAGCCCTTCGTGAATTACCATTTACTCATTACTCTTCAAAAAAAAGACTTATGTTAGTAATAGTAATAACTGACCATAGTAGCGGAAATAGCACCATATCAAATAATGAAAGATTTATGTGTGTTTCATTAAATAACCTTGGAAATTAGGTCTATTAATCGCAAATTTAATATATATATATATATATATATATATATATATATATATATATATATATATATATATATATATATATATATATATATATATATTACATACATATGTATATATATATATATATATATATATATATATATATATATATATATATATATATATATATATATATATATAAGTAGGGAATAACACAGAACAAAATAAATAACATTTTAATAAAAAAAGAAAATACAAGACAAAAACAAGGTGTCAGATATTAGAGGTACTTAACTTTGTTTGAATTTCTGAGACAATTTGCAAAAGTGTGGATTACATCTAGTATAAGATCTCAAGTAATAAAAATTTATTTTTTATTACTAACAATCGAATCGAAAAAATTGCCTAATAATATATTTTTTAATCAGGAGTGACATCTGTAACAAAATACGCTTTTGGTTTGTACCTAATTAACATTTAATGATTAGACAACGTAATGAAATATTATTTATGTAGTGAAATTAAAGTGAACTTAAGCATTACAAAAATGCTGGATGGTACGAATTTTTAATGTTTCCTTGGCCAGATATCTGTTTTCGAAATAATAATCCCACAGAATGCGCCAACTCATTTACAGAAATTATTGTATTAGGCAGAGAAACCTATATTCCTCATTCATCGAAACATGTCGATTCGAAATCAAAACCCTGGATTAATAAAGCTTGCCGAAAACCAGTAGTTACTAATAATTCTGCCTACAATCTTTGGCGCAAAAACCCCAGCAACGAAACTCACGCCACCTTTGCATCAGCAAGGAACAGTGCAAACAGACAATCCATCAAGCCAAAAATGACTTCCACCAAACAGTAAGGGACAAAGTCATCTCTTGTGCAAACAATACCCGGCGTTTCTGGTCTATGGTAAAAATTATAGGTAGAAATCTCACCATCAGCTCCTACTCCCCTTACTTCAAATAATCGAGTATCCGCTGTATCTTCAAAATAAAAGGCCAATCTATTCGCCTGTGTATTCGCTTCTAATTCCACGCTTGTTTGGCAGGGAAACAGCCCGCCAAATATTCCAACTGTAAAGTAAAAAATTGGAGAAATATTTCTAGGCATCATACTGTTAAGCACATATTGGAAAATTTAGATATCAAAGAGGCATCAGGACTCGATGGAATCCCAGCAATAGTTCTTAAAATGTGTGCTCCTGAACTGACTCCAATGTTATGTCGCCCCTTCTCAATGTGATATAAAATCGGGAATTCCCATATTCCTGGAAACAAGCTCGAGTTCAGCCTGTCCCTAAAAAGGCAGACAAATCCGATGTAGGAAACTATCGTTCAAGTTTTATCCTCATCACTTTTGTGATCGCCAATACGGCTTTCGTCAAAACCCATCTACTGGCGATATTCTAACATATGTCACTCTTCTTTGGTGTTCTGCTCTAAAAAAAATCGGAGGTAATGCGATTTTATTGAGTATTTCTAAATCATTCGCTCGACCCTGGCATGCGGCACTCCTCAATATACTTCAGAAAATATGTAATCTACTTTTCTGAAGGAGCGCAGCTTGCATGTTGTTGTTCATAGTGGTTCATCATATGAATTAAAAATTAATGCGGGTCTTCCACAGAGTTCCATTTGGGCTCCCACACTTTTTTCTTTGCATATAAATGACATTGTCAATAAGCAACAAACCGATCCACAGCTTCTCTGATGATAGTACTCCTCACAGCACGTTCTCATCAACTCGCCCAATATCTGCCACTAGCCCCTTATAATGAGAGCTGAAGTACACACTCCCTAAATGATAACCTGGTTAAGATTCTCAGCTGCGGCTCTGCAAATCTGGTTATGTTTAATCCCTCATAAACACATAATTTCCGCTTCTCTAGGAAAAGTAACATGCAGGGCCCAGAGGTGCAGATGGCTGGCAAAATACTGCCTAAAAAATCCAAAATCTCTACATTGGGTATAACTTTTACAGAGGATCTTTGCTGGCATTCACATGTTTGTAGTATTACTAAATCAGTAGCAAAGAAGCTTATGATTCTGTTTCGGGTGAAAAGTTTGTTTTCGTCACAGCAGCTTTTGATGCTGTATAGAGCACATATATGTCCACAGTTGGAATAATACTGATCTAATGTCTGTGGTGCTGCCCTAAAGACAATCTTGTCCCTCCTAGATTATATTCAGAAACGAGCCTTTCACCTTATAGGAGATTCATATATCACAGGCAATCTCACTTTTCTCGACCACAAAAGAAAGGATGCAGATGCCCCTTTTATCAATAAGTCGTAATCGACATTGCTCCTTAGAAATTGCTTCGCTAGTATCTGCTCTTGCGATCTTTAAAAGGCCAACCTATTTTAGTAGAAAAGTACACGCTTATATTGTCAAATTACCCACTTGTCGAAGGTTTTGTTAAGAATCTTTATTCTTTCATAGATCATCTAGCTTTGAAATGCCCTCCCAGGCAGACTTATTTCCGAAAACATATAATCTCCACCTATTCAAGAAGCGAGTATACACGCATCTAGCGGCACAACGATCAAGTTCATGATGAGAGACTTAGAGACACATAATAGGATTTACCTTTAATGAACTATATCATAAAAAGAGAACCAAAACCCCAAATAAAACTTCATTTAATGGGAAGTGAAGTTTTTTCGAGCTTATGCTGATCATCAATACATACAGCTAGAGAACACTTTAACAGTCGAATCTAAGTATTATTATTAAATTATTAGGATTAAAATAAAATAATGCTGCAAATTGAATCATAACTTCCAGACAGCTGTGATAATTTATTCTCGTCAGAAATACATTTTCATGGACTGAATCTAGGACCCATGACTTGACCACAAAGAAAATATTTGTATTCCTAAACCCAGAAACTTTTGAAACGTTATATTGCTCGAGTTTTATTGAAAAAATGTCAATAATCACCGAATCACCCCTTATTTATCCCCTACCCTCTGAAGCGATCTTACCTAAAAACATTTCGAAGCGTTCCTTTGTCGGGTGCTAACTGGATACCAAATTTGATGATGATATCTTAATTTGTTCGAAAGTGATTGCGCCTATTAACAAACAGACGTACATGCAGACAGACAGACAGACAAAAAAAATTTCGTTCCAGAATCAAGTTTTCTATATGTTTTGAGACTTTTTACGCCGTTTTAGCAAAAAAAAATTTCCGAAGTTTTTGTCAACAATACTCCACCCCACACACTCAACCCCTCATTTTATTTCAGCACAGAATACCAGGTGTTTGATGAAATTAAAAGTTTTCTAATAAATAAACCCTAAAACGTTATGTTACTCGAGTTTTAACGAAAAAATGTAAATTTTCACCAAACCATCCCCTACCCCCTAAAGCGATTTTACCAAAAACAATCCCAACCGTTCGTTTGTCGAGTGCTAACTGCACCGAATTTGTGGACGATATCTCAATTCGTTCTAAAGTTATTGTGGCTACAGACACAGATACGGACCGACAGACAAACAAAATTTTCGTTCCCGAAATCATGTTTTATATATGTTTTGATACTTTCTACGGCGTTTAAGCGATTTTTTTTTCATTTTTGTCGCCAATGCGATACTTCCACACGCTGTGATGATGTGGAAGTAATAAATTGAATCGCCTTTGATATGTTCTTTGTTAAATTAATTATGAAGTGTTAGAAATAGTTTAAGTGAACTGGATTTATCTTCAAGCTGATACTCATCCTAAATATATTCAGAAAAGGAAGTTGTTCTATATGTATAAATATATTGTTTATTTGTTACTTTGCTAATACATTATTAATTTTTATATTTTACCTTTAAGCAAAAAATAGTTAGCCAATTAATACAATACTAAATATTTAGATAAATAAAACTTTCACAAAATTAAAAATGTTCAGGACGCAGCAAGTGCATTATAGTAGTAAATTTTCATAAGAATTGTACACTATTAGTAAGGTATACTATTAAAACTAATTTTTTAAATTTAAATGGACCTGGGAGACCAGTTTCACAAGTCCCAGTTAGCGATTATTTGAAGAAGTTTCTATTTTCTATGGAGCTGGAAAATTATAATTTGGTAGAGATATATGTAAGTACTGAAAGTCTCTTTAAAAACATTGTGTTACAAATTTCATTAAAGTCACAAAAGTTTTCCAGAAAAAAATTAATTATTTACAAAGGGAATGTACCTGCCAAATCATAAGTATGGCATATATCTTCCTTTTAATTGCTTGGATGGTTTTGTTTTAGTCAACCCAATCGAACTAGTTTTTGCAAACAAAACGACAAAAAAAGTTTTTCAAAACCAACTTGTAGTTATCTGCGAAGCTCATTATGTTATTTTTCTTTAAATTAGTACCCACGCTGCGTTTACATAGGTGTTACTATGGTTCAATATTGAATATTCTAGCTTAATAGGAAATTGAGTTATCAGATTTCGAATATTTTTACAAAAATTCTCTACCATTATGTATTTGCTGCACCCAGACCTTTTTCAACACCTATTTACTGTTGCTGTATCCACATTTTTTGAAAATGATAAAATATTGTAGCTCTCTATGTAAGACTGACAAACAAGGCAACCTAAATTTCATTTTGGAAAAATATTTTAAACAAACGAAATGGGGTAACAATTTAAACATAAATTTAAAATCTTGGTTCGCTGCTTTATCGCAGAGGTTCCCCTTCCCTTTCTGAACGCCTACAAACACCCTCAAAGCATAAACGAGAGCAACCCGCAAGAAAGTTACGGGACCTGCGGTGAATATAGGGGCTTTGGACGAGACAAACAGAATTTTAAGGAGTTATAGTTGCAAAATGGGATAAAGGCAGCTTATAGAGGTCCAACTAAGCTGGCTTTTTCGAACTTTCCGCTCACATTTCCTTTTCATCTTCTTCCCCGCACAACACCCCTTTTCACTCCTGGTACCCTAACTTTCTTGGGGGCTGTTTGCAAGAAATATTTCTTGTGGTTTGTGCATCCAGAAGGAGATCTAAGCATGTTTCTGATTTTTTCTTCTAAAAAATGGTTTTCTAAAACAAATTTGTCGTTGCCTGTGAAGCTCATTGTGTTATTTTTCAAATTGAGTACCCACGCTGCTTTTATATACGTTTTAGTATGTATCAAAACTGAAGACTCTAGTTTAATGGGATATTGAATTATCACCATTTGGAATATTTTTACGAAAATTCGCTACCATAACGCACTTGCTGCACCTAAACTCTTTTCAACACTTATTTCCTATTGCTGTATCCATACTTTTTGAAAATGAAATAAATAAATACAAATAATACAAAATTTTGAAATTACAATTTTAATAATTTACCTTAAACATAGGTATAATTAAAACTACTGTATGATATTATGTAGTTTCATTTAGCTTAAAGTCAAAATAAATAAATATAAACAATACAAAATTTTAATACTTTATGCTGAACGTCTGTTTATAGGTATACTTTAAACTACTGCATGATATTATGTAGTTTCGTTTACCTCAAACTTTTCATATACGAGATGAAGAGTAAATAAAAACTAGAAGTAAACAATAAGTACCTTATTCTAAGATTCTAGGGTATTAGCGGCAGCGGAGTCGATTTTGATGTTACCTGCTTCTCTGTTTATGACATCTGTAAACAAATAAGAAGATGATAACCTCGAATTCGACTCCCCCCTGCTGTCAGTTGGCAAAATAACAAATAACAAGTCACAAATAGGTAATTGGTGTTGTCAGATTAAACTAAGAAAGTGAGATGCCTTTTAAATACCCTGAAGAATGGGAAGCTCAATATTTATACATAATAAAACGTAGTTCTAGATTGCCTTTAAACAAATTTAATCACCTTCATCAAACTTTGTATTTATTAGTATATAATTTTCTGCTATCTTGAGTTGGTTATCTTGAGAGTTTTGGAAAATGGCAACCCCGCTGATTGTTTATTGTGACATATTTTTGTAGCCTGTTCATTTCAAGTTGTATTTGGAGCATTTGTTTGCAATAGCAGCGTAACCTTGATATATCTGTCCGACCTTGTCTAACATTATAGGCACCCATTCAGTGGTAATTTCAGGTTATATCGTAAATTATTTATTTTTTATTTGGTAATAAGTCAACAGTTACTGAACCGATTAAGTTCAAATTTAGTAGAGAGGACCACTTATACGATATCTACATGCGTGTAAAGTTTTAGTTTCATACTTCTAGTAATTTAAAAGATATTGCGTTTTCAAACAGTTTTTCCGCATTTTTTTCTAAAAGTATTTGACTGTCAAAACTGCCTAAAAAACTCATCTAAGCTACTAAAAAAATTAGGGGAATTGCCAAATTTGGTTTCGATTGCCGAAGTATTTCTTGCGTTATCGGTTAGATCATATATATATATATATATATATATATATATATATATATATATATATATATATATATATATATATATATATATATATATATATATATATGTAACATAATAACAAAATGGCATCGAGAGGTAAACAACCTCCAGGTAAACCTCCTGAAAAATGTTATCTTTGTCACCCGAAATTAAAAGTAACAACAGTAATATGTATAATATGTGAAGGTGTATATCATCATAGTGACTTTGAAAGAATAAGTGATGAAAAATATATAGGAGAAAATTTAGTAATATGTCCAAAACACGCGGGCGAAGGTATAACCCCAAAAATTGATGATAATCAAATAAATGAAACGACCAAAATTTTGATTTAAAATTTTCAAATATTAAAATGAGACAAGAGGAAGACTTAAAAAAGGAAATACTAGAAAAACTAGCGAATAAAACCAGGAACATAAACAATTCAGTAGTGTCGTATGGTTATAATGCTGACTTAGACTGATAAGGGAAAACTCACTAAAGACCTAATGGATTAAAAACAGACTATTAGAAGAACTATTGGACAGAATAAAGGAAAAGGAAAATCAGGCAACTATAAAGAGTTTTTCTGAAATAACTAATGGAATAAAGATGCAACAAACAAACAAGAATCCCTAAGTTATGAATTAGAGTAAAAAATAAAGAAAATGAAAGAAATAATAGTGCAACAAATAATAAACCATAGAAATATTCAAGCTAAAAACATCTATATGAAAAGTAGAGATGACATAATAGTTTGTACAAACACGGAAAGTGTTGTCAAAGCTGAAAAATTTTTGAAAAATAAATTGGACAGTGAATGTGATATCAAAATTGAGCAGCTACAAAATCCAAAAATTAAAATTGTAGGAATAAATAACTCTATATGTATGGATAAAAACATTTTTGAAAGTGACATTAATATTAGAAATTTCAAAAACTTTAATAGTAAGGGTCATTTATTACAGGTGTATACTAATAATAAAAGTAAGAGTAGTACAGTATTAAAGGAAGTGCCAGCTGAAATTTACAGATACATAAGGGAAAATTAGAATAGACTCTCTGTGGGCTATCAAAGTTGTAGGGTCTACGATTTAATCAACACTAGCCCTTATTTCAACTGCGGAACTGCCCATGGTGAGTCGAAATGCCAAAATACTAAAGTTTGTCTCAATTGTTCAGAAAACCATAAGACTAAGGAGTGTAATAATGTAGCTGCTAAGTGTCCTAAATGAAATTTGGTAATACAAAATTCAAAGCAAATTATAATACTCATCATTCTACTTTCGATGCAGAAAAGTGTGAAGTATTACAAAAAAAGATAAAAAAATATATTGACACCACGGATTATCCTATAAAGCATACACTACCCACAGCCAAATATGCATATACTATATACTAAATGGATGAATAATAACTAACAACATACATCAACACCAGTTACATTATCTGGAAATACATTCTAAACGTAAAATTCTTATCGAGAGCCTGAAAATCAAACCTTATTTGATTGTATGTGCTGAAACGTGGAACCTTGAACATTACCAGTATTACAAACTTCCTGGATATAGTATGTATTATAATAATAGTGAGATAAATAGCTCAGATGGTGTAGTAGTGTATATATATATATATATATATATATATATATATATATATATATATATATATATATATATATATATATATATATAGGGGAAAATGTAATTGAAACTACTGAAATAGTAGAGGTAGGTAGATTAAAAATTCTCAACTCATGTATTAGGTTGAATAGTGGTAGTAATGTTGAAATATCTGCTCTTTATCGATTACTTGATCTGCCCAGTCCAGAATTCAATGCGAACTTGAAAACGTTTTTAAAACAAAAACAATACAAAAACCACCTTATAGGTAATTGGTGAGTATAACATAGATATATTAAAATATAACTCTGTAAGTCATGACCTTTTAAACAACTTGCAAGAAATAGGATACATCTCAGGTTTCATTAATGTGACAAGACCTTACGATGGAAGTAGTGAGAATGGAACATGTACAGATAATATATTCATAAATGGTGAATCAATTTGTACAAAGACTTTTAAGCTAATGATCCCCACACCTGATCACTATCCTTTGTAAAAAATAAATCAATCAAATCATTCATATAACTATAAAAGATTATATCATATAGCTAGTTCGATAAACTGGGATCAATATAAAAAAGTTCGAGGCGCAGCAAGTGCGTTATGGTAGTGAATTTTTATTAAATGATTCAAACTTGGATAACTGAATTTTCGATAAAATTAGAAAGTTGAATTTTGGTATGTAGTAAGGCCTTTCCCAAAGCAACATGTCCGCCAAATGTCATTAAAAAAGCTTTGTAATTTTCGGAGAAAAAATTTGTTTTCGAAAGGAAACCCAAAATTTTCCCGGAAAACCTTGTCGGATTTTTCTGGCTAACGAACTCATCGAAGCCATTAATAAAAGAAAGGCACCTGCCGAGTTTCATCGAAATCGGTTAATTATTTTTTGAGTTATCCGTTGGATACATATACACACACACATATATATATATATATATATATATATATATATATATATATATATATATATATATATATATATATATATATATATATATATATATATATATATATATATATATATATATATATATATATATATATATATATATATATATATATATATATATATATATAAACATATAAAAATTGAATTTGACCCCGAATATGGGTTCTAGGGGTCCTAGTTCGCGCTCATTTGAAAAAATTTGTGCAGTCTCACCATCGATACCTCTCTTCTGGTGAATTTTTTAAATAAAAATTCACTAAAAAACAATGATCCTAAGGAAACTATAAACTGAATTACAAAGGAAATACAAAATTGTCTAGAAAAAGCCAAATTTTTTTTTTTTAATTTCAACAACACACCACGAGGGATTACAGCCTAAATACTATCGTACCGTGGGTGTCGACAAGGAGGAAAGAGGCAACTTGTTAATTCTGGACTTGAAGGTTTGGAGGTTCGGAGAAGGAAAAACATGTGCCAGCAAGGAATTCCACAACTTGGAAGTCCTCGGGACAAAAGAGCGGGCATAACAAGATGTTCTATGTCTGGTGACCTGGACAGTAAAAGGGTGCATTCGCTCTGTTCCCCTGGTAGATCTGTTGGGGGCAGCAGGTGGGGGAACTATGGAGGAAAGCTCCTCTGAGCAGTGCCCGTGCAGATATCTATAAAAGAGAGAAAGGTCACCAACGGCACGTCGGTGGGCAAGGGATGGCAGCCTTTGGGTGAGGGTAGGGTCACCGATGAGACGTATAGCTCTCTTTTGAATTGAGTCCAGGATAGCGAGTGTAGAAGCGGCAGAGGCACCCCAGATGTGGGAGCAGTATTCGAGGTTTGGCCTTATTTGTGAAGTATATAAGGTATAGAGATTAGCTGGTGAAAAGTATTTGCGAGCCCGGAAGAGGAAACCTAATTTCTTAGCAGCCGCTTCTGCAATTGATGTAACATGTTGGTGCCAATTAAGATTTCGATCCATAGAAATGCCAACAAGAGAAAAGGACTCATTACTTTGAATAACTTGGTTGTTCATTGTGATGGGTCTAGGGCTGGTGTATCTCTTGTGAGAAAGAAAGCAAGACTTAGTTTTGGTGGGGTTGAATTGTACAAGATTTCTACTTCCCCAGTCTAATATTTTTTGAAGATCCACGGAGACAGAACCCTCCATGAGTCTGCGATCCTCATCTAATTGGGCTAAAGAGACAGGCTTAGAATATTGTATATTTGAATGAAGGGTGCTGTCGTCCGCGTAGCTGTGAACTGGGTTGGATGTGCTCGAGAGGAGGTCATTGATGTGGAGATGAAACAAAGTAGGGGCTAAAGCTGAACCTTGAGGAACTCCTGCATTAATTGGATACAGTTTAGAGGAATGGCCATCCACAACAACAGATATGCTCCTGTTGGAGAGGAAATTTGCTGTCCACATACAGAGTTTTGGTGGTAGGCCATAGGCCGGTAGTTTATTAAGCAGCGCTGCGTACCAGACCTGGTCGAATGCTTTGGATATGTCTAGAGCAACAATCTGGGATTCACCGTGTTGTTCCATAGACTTGTTCCAAGAATGGGTGACAAAGGACAGGAGAAAACACCTAACAATAGAAAACAACAACACCTAACAATAAAAAAAAAACAAAAAGATTACAAAGAAAAAACGGGATCACAAGTGCAATAATAATCTCTTGTGGAAAAAAAAAAGAATATTTATATAATAAACTAAAGAATGATACAAGCCATGAACAACTAAGAAATATATATATATATATATATATATATATATATATATATATATATATATATATATATATATATATATATAAACATGAAAAAGATCTTGTTAAAAAAATTGGTATAATCCTAAAGAATTATGGAAAATTATAAATTCTAAGCTTAACAAAAAAGACACAAATAATAACATTATAAGTTCTGTTTGTAATAAAGATAAGGAAATAATAAGCAAACCAAAAGAAATAGCACATATTTTACTAAAATGGGAGAAAACCTTAGTAAAAAAAAACACCTATCAATAAACAACTTAATCTACCACCATCAAATACAGACAGTATATTCCTAAGACCTACAGATACTTATGAAGTGCAACAAATTATAGAAAATATGACATTTAAAAATAGTGGAATAGACAAAATAAATTCAAAGACACTCAAAATACTATCTATCTTTATTGCAGACCCTTTAGCACATATCTTCAACCTCTGCATTGAAAAATCGATATGGCCTAATGCCTTAAGAGTATCTGAAGTTGTTCCCATACACAAATCTGGTAACAAAAAAGGGCCTGCAATATCATTTGTTTCGAATTTAGCAAAAATGCTTGAAAAAATAATTTATGACAGAATATTTAACTTCATAAATAAAAGTCAAATATTAGCTATAAAACAGTTCGGTTTCATTAAAAACAAGGGAACAAAGGACGCTTTAAGTTATATTGTAAGTAGATACAATGTAAATAGATACAAAGCCTTTGATACCGTTAATCATAAAATTTTACTAGGAAAACTTTTTAACTATGAAATTAGAGAAAATGTACTTAAACTTTTAGAAAATAAAATAACCTTGATGACAGAATGCAGAAGGTTAGGATACATCAGACTAGTGATGGGAAAAACTGTTATATTGCTTTAACAGGTCGCAACTGTTACTGTTATTGAGAAATAACAGTTAAATATAACAGGGTGAAAATAACAGTATGAACTATGAATTATTAAGAATTCCACGTAGACGTAGTAACAGTAGCTGAACCCGTCCGATGGTGTAGTTGGGTAATGTTTAAAATAAAAAATATTCTTGTATTATGTTTAAAACCATTAATTATTTTTTTATTAAAAAAATGATGGATTTTTTTTGGGTATTCATCACTAATAATAATTTGGTAAAAAATTCAACAATGCAGAATTTCTTTCGAATTTTCTTTACTAATTAGGTATTAGTTAAGCATTGAGCTTGAAAACCTCTATAGCCATCTTTTCCTTGAAAATGAGAGCTATATGAAATACATGAATTATTGTAAGTAAAAAATAAAATAAATATTTTTTTTTTAAATTAAAACTAATTTTTTTCTCTCTACCTATAGGGCGAAGTGTGTCTGGTTTCAACTATACCGGGTACAGGGAATATTTTTATAATTTCATTAAAATTGGTACTGTTTCTGAGATTTTTTAAGTTTCAGCGATTTTTTATTTTGCAGTAGTAATAAAAAAAGATGTTTAAAATCGGACCCATTTCTTATATTTCCAAAGTGAAAAGTAAAAAGGAATATTGATTTATTAGTTACATAAGACAAAGAAGAATGAGCAAAGAAACTACCTAATATAATATAATACCTAAGGACTCACGTTAAAGCATAACTGTTCGTTTGTATACATATCAGTTTTTTTTTAAAAACAAAAATGCCATCTACATATCGAGTTATCTAATGAAGATTGAGTTTACGTCAACGACTGTGATAATTTTTTTATATACGCGGTGACCTGATTTTATTTTTACAGTGATATAGTTCATTTTTAATAATTTTCAGTTGCTACATATACAGCCTTTCACATATTGAAAAATTAAGAACGAATTTTTTAGCGACCATAAATGTCAGAAGTGAAGGAAACTTACCTCACTTTTTACAAGCATGACTTGTAATATTAATAAAATGACGTCATATAAAAGGTGTTCCATTTGAATAATGAAAGTTGATGGAGTTTCCGCAAAACCGGAAGCTCCAATATGCTGCAGCTCTCATAAAATTTCGGTAAATTTTTTTACCTTTATTCTGCACATATGGTTCTTTATTACATTACGCTTTTATTTTTTGTTAGAAGGATCTCTAGTTACATTTTCGATTCTCCGTTCACCGCCGGTGACTCACCGGTCATCTTAATCAGTACGCTTTTAAAAACTGTGCAAACAACGAACCGCTTTTGCCTAGAAATGGAGATCCACTTAAATGGTGGAAAATTCATTCTTATGAATATCCACATTTAAGTAAAATGGTGAAGGAGAAGTTCGGGACTGTCGCTACGCCTGTTCCGTGCGAAAGACTTTTTTCTAAAACAGGACAAATTTTAAGTGACCGCCGTAACAGACTTTCGTCGACCAAAGTCAGTCAAATAATGTTCATCAACAAAAACTCAGAACTTTAAAAGTGTTTTGTTAGAAAAGTATTTTTTAGTGTAAGATAATTTTTCTCAAAGAAAAAAGAAACATCGTTGATTTTATTTACATTTTTCATATTTTTTGTTTGTTTATAAATTGTAAATATATTGTTTGTTTTGTGTGAATCAACAACCTGTCAAAATTTAACAGTTTCATTGTACCGACGACCCTACGTTCCCAAAGCTGTGAGCACACTAGTATATAGTAGTATGTTATGAAGTAAAGTCCGCTCTATACTCTATACCCCATTCCCAGTCTCATGTCCATTCATCCTGTTATAACAGTTGCGGATGAAAACAGAAGTTGATTCATCGTAGCTAGTTGCAGTGCAACAGAAACAGATGCGACAACAGAAACAGATACGACTCCGAGTTCTAGTGTAAAGCGCAACAGCATCCCCACCCCTGTACCTGTTATTTGTATATATCCATAACAGGTTGTTACTGTTGCAGCTCGACAACAGTTAAAAAATAACAGACTGTTAAATAACAACCCATCACTACATCAGACAGAGAGTGAGTTAAGTAAAATAAATACGGGACAATTCTGGGACTACTGCTGTTTGTAATCTATGTTAATGATCTAATGACGAGCATGCCTGAGGGCTCTATATTGTCCTATGCTGATGATCCAGCTGTGGTATCTGCTGGTGAAGCATGGGATGAGGTAGAAAAAAAAATGAAGATACTTAGAGGACGTGGCTGTTTGGCTAGCACTGAACAAATTGTCTCTAAATATAGATAAGGCTGTGAATGTAACTTTCGGAAACTATTGTAAACCTAAATAAAGTAAAGAGATTAGAAAATTGTAAATATCTGGGAATAAATTTTGATTTTAACTTAAAATGGGACAAACACATTGAATATATTGAAAATAAGACAAAACATCTAATATTTGTATTCTACAAAATTTCTAAATTTATGGATAGTAATACCCTAAAGATAATCTATTATGCACTTTTCCATAGTATTATTAATTATGCAATAATTGCCTGGGGTGGTGCTTATGGGAATGACCTGGATATATTACAGAGATTAGAAAATAGACTACTGAAAATAGTAAATGGAAATAATTTGGTGAAAGATAGTCCTATGAACCTAAAGCAGTTATTTGCTTTTGAATCGCTTAACTATAACTATAAGACACTTAATTATATATATATATATATATATATATATATATATATATATATATATATATATATATATATATATATATATATATATATATATATATATATATACCTCAAATAGTAAGACAATAAATAAAGTAATACCTCTACCTAAAATGGTTAAAACTGTGAGTTAAAATACAGCCACATTACTGCTATTAAACTGTATAACAACCTTCCAAGTGAACTTAAGAAATTAGATAAGAAGAAACGGTCCACTACCATTAAATTATAAAAAATGGGTTATGGCAAATGTTGGGATTTGATATGATTTGGTGGATTTTGATCTGGGAATTGTGCCACATTGTTTTGATATATAAATATATTTAAACCAAATACAAAATGTTATAAAGTCTGTAAGTTAGTGTATAATATTAGTATGTAAGTATTAGTATGTAAGGGCCAGACCTGCGAACAGGAAACTGTATTTTCCTCTGCAGGATTACGATTACAGTATGTAAAGTATTGTAATTTACTCTGGCAAATAAATAAATAAGTCAACCTAGCGGTATCAAAGCCTAGACAGCTACATTATTGAAACTAAAAAAAATTCACCAACTGATAGGATTCACAGACACATTTTTGATTAGATAGGTAATCGTAGATAGGGTAAAAGTGTACAAAATAAAGTTGCATTATTGAATTCCTTTCTAAATAAGTAATTTAAAACAGGCCATGATAAAACTATATTGTAGTGATTTTGAACATGTAATATAAAAAGTGGCTAACAGTTTTTTAGTGTAGTAATTTAGTAATTTGACATAAGTTTTAACGGTTATTCCTGCAAATTTTTTGTTGCTGAAATAATGCTGAATTTAAAAGAAAATAGACTGTGAACACACAAACACGATTGCAATTGAAAATCAACTGACAAACTAAGTAATTTCGGTAGCCTTCATAAACTGAAAATAAAGTGGATCCACAATGTTTAAAAGCTATGTCTTTTTCAAGAAAAGTTTATTTTGTTCCTTTTTTCCCTGCCGACCATGCAATTACAAATGAGATCAGGTGTAAACATAAACATTCCGGAATATAAATCTTTCTCTGCGTTCCTATTGTAGTGATAGTGACAATAGGAGATCAATAGAAACTCATCACAACAAAATAAGCAATCTGTGACAGTTTATTCTGCTTATACATATTATACTACGGTAAATTTGCAGATTACCTCCCGAATGCTTTTCAAAATTTTGTTTTCAGAAACATGCAAAGGACAAAGACAAAGAACAAAAGGTAAAAATAGAGTCAGCGTGCATGTAAGACACCAAACTTTATCTATCAGCAGTTGATATTTTTAAAATCGTTATGGGAGTTAATCTGGAAATTCACCATAAATTATAATAGATAGACCCATACTTAGATGGTCGTTGGTTTTTATTAAAGAAATTTATTATATTTGTGCGAGAGAAAATAGAAAAAATTGTAATTTTTGATCTATTCCTGATTTGAAATTTTGATTAATTTCTCAGCATGGATAATCTGAACACGAACAGTCGAGAGTATACTGTATATATATATATATATATATATATATATATATATATATATATATATATATATATATATATATATATATATATATATATATATATATATATATATATATATATATATATATATATATATATATATATATATATATATATATATATATTATTATAATGGGGTAATCTTCAAGATTAATATGACACAAACGTGCACATATTTGCCTGTGTCCCATAGTAGCGTTCAGCCCTATGAATTTTACACAGTGTTGCCACTTCCTACCGTCAAATGAATAATTAAATTAAATAAGTGAAATAAATAAGTTTAGAATAGTGTAGAAAGTCTAGAATCTCTATAGACAAGTATAAATAGACGAGCGGTGCACAGAATAAGGTGGTGTGAAAGTGATCATAGAGTATAAAGCGAGTTAACAGTAAGTGTTGGTCTATAGGAAGCGATCATAGAAGGCGATAGTGGAATATAGTTCTATGGACATTAAATAATAGAGAAGAGATATATTTTAGTTGACACTGGTGTTGGAAAATAGTTGGTAATAAGAAATCAGTAGTTTGGAAAGCTGTGTTTTGTTAGTAAACAAATCCAGAACCCCGTAGAACGTAACAACTGGTGTCAGAAGTGGGATTTTCATGCTGCTAGGGGAAATATTTTCTAGAATATTCGTTGAACAACGTGAAAATTTCTAGAATCTCTGGAAGATCAGTGTCGGCGGTAATTGATAACTGGGTGTGTTTTTGAAACAGAATAAACTATGTACCAGCTTTAAGTACGTCTATGCCTAAGACACGTAGCGCAACAGCCAATATGGATACCCAGCTATTGGAGATGACTTAAAAAATGGACCAAGAAGCTAAATTAGTACGAGAAGAAGCCAGAAAAAGAGACGAAGAAGCCAAAGAAGAAATGAGAAAAAGAGATGAAGAGGCCAGAAAAAGAGATGAAGAAGCTAAAAAAGAGACCAAGAAGCGAAAGAAGAAATGAGAAAGAGACGAAGAAGTCAAAGAAGAAATGAGAAAAGGAGATGAAGAGGCCATAAAGAGACGAAGAAGCCAAAGAAGAAATGAGAAAGAGATGAAGAGACAAAGAAAAGACTGCAATTACCACTGGTAGTGGACTGTGGCAGTTCAACGTCATGCGATTTGGGTTGTGTAATGCTCCAGCCACTGTTGAGGGTCTAATGGATACAGTTTTAAGAGGTCTACACTGGAAAACATGCCTCGTGTACCTAGATGACGTCATTATCTTAGGAAAGTCGTTCAAAGGTCACAGGAAGAATGTCGTAGAAGTGTTTCAAAAACTAAAGGGAGCCAATTTAAAATTAAATCTGAAGAAATGCTGTCTCTTTCAAAAAGCAGTCGAGTACTTAGGCCACATTATCACCCCAGATGGAGTCAAAACCGACCCAGAGAAGACAGACTGTATTATGAACTGGAACATTCCAACTAATGTACATCAGCTGCGAAGCTTTCTGGGCCTCTGCACATATTATCGCCATTTTGTAAAGGGGTTTGCTGACATCACGAAACCTTTGCATAAACTGACAGAAGAAAAGACACCCTTCATTTGGACCAATGATTGTGAAAAAGCATTAGAGACACTAAAACGGGCTCTCTGTTCATCCTCGATCCTGACATATCCCCAGCCTGGTCAGAGGTTTATTATGGACACGGACGCGAGCAATGTTGGTATTGGAGGTGTTCTTTCGCAGGAACAGGGAGGCCAAGAGAAGGCTGTAGGGTATTTCAGCAAGACCTTTTCCAAAGCAGAAAAGAACTATTGCGTGACGAGGAAAGAATTTCTAGCCATTATCAAGACATTGGAGCATTTTCACAAATATCTATATGGTCAGGAATTTCTCCTGAGAACCGACGACGCTTCCCTACGCTGGCTTCTTCAATTTAAAAATTCAGAGGTGGCTTGAACGCCTTCAAGAGTACAATTTTACCATTGAACACCGCCCTGGACGACAGCACGGTAATGCCGACGCCCTATCTAGGAGACCTTGCCCACCAAAATGCAAGCATTGCATCACTGTCGAAAACAAAGAAGGATTGAATCTCGAAGTGTGTAGGAGGACAACGGTGCAACCCGTTAACCGATGGGACCCGCAGAGGTTGATGAAGGACCAAAAAGAACACCCTGATATCCAACCAATCTACAGATGGAAGGAGACTTGCCACGAAAGACCCACTTGGTCAGAAGTTAGTGATAAAAGCGTTGCCACCAAAAGTTACTGGGCCCAGTCGAACTCCATTGCAATCGAATATAATCTTCTGGTCAGGAATTGGGAGTCAGAAGATGGTACCCCCATATTGAAGCAAATAATCCTTCCGCGGCCAAGAGTTATGGAGGTAATCGAGGAGATCCATGGCGGGGCAGCTGGAGTCCATTTAGACGTAAAGAAAACTTTGGAAAGTCAGAAAACGTTTTTATTGGTTATGATGTAGAGCTGATGTGGAAGAATGGTGCCAAACCTGCCAAGCGTGTGCATCCAGTAAGGGGCCTAAATCAAAAACCAGGGGGCAAATGAAGCAGTACCACGTGGGAGCTCCTTTCAAAAGAATTGCAGTCGACATAGCCGGTCCTTTCCCTAGAACAGACGCAGGGAATCGCTATATGCTTATAGCCATGGATTATTTTAGCAAGTGGCCAGAAGTGTTTGCAGTCCCGAATCAAGAGGCCACCACCGTCGCAGAAGTATTAGTGAATGAGTTTTTCTGTAGGTTTGGCACACCAAGCTCCATTCCGACCAAGGACGCAACTTTGAGTAGGCTGTATTCCAGAAGGTTTGTGAGTTTATGGGAATCAGGAAAACGAAAACTACACCCGTGCACCCTCAATCTGACGGAATGGTGGAAAGATTCAATGCTACTTTGGAGTCTCACTTAAGAATATTTGTTAAGGAACACCAAACGGATTGGGACCGGCACATTCCACTCTTTCTACTGGCATACGGCTCGGCTGTACATGAGACTACCGGACATACACCAGCCAGCATGGTTTTTGGGCGAGAGTTAAGACTTCCTCCTGATCTTGTATTTGGAAAACCCACAGATGCTCCATGGTCAACTGATGAATACATAAAAGATTTGGAAAGAAGAATAGAAATCATCCACTCTGCTGTCAGAAGGCATATATGAGTAGAAAGCGACCGCATGAAGACCTGTTATGATGTGCGAGCTAATTCAGCTGGTTTTTAAGAAGGAGATAGAAGGCGATAGTGGAATATAGTTCTATGGACATTAAATAATAGAGAAGAGATATATTTTAGTTGACACTGGTGTTGGAAAATAGTTGGTATTAATAAATTAGTATTTTGGAAAGCTGTGTTTTGTTAGTAAACAAATCCAGAACCCCGTAGAACATAACAATATATATATATATATATATATATATATATATATATATATATATATATATATATATATATATATATATATATATATATATATATATATATATATATATATATATATATATATATATATATATATATATATATATATATATATTACTCACCTACTATATCAAAGATAAATATTTATTTGATACAATTACTTTCACTTATTAAATTTAATTATTCATTTGAGAGTAGGAAGTGGCAACACTGTGAAAAATTTATAGGGCTGAACCCTACTATGGGACACAGGCAAATATGTGTACATTTGTGTCATATTAATCTTGAAGATTACCCCATTTTAATAATAACTCAGCTGTATCACTAAAGTAAATCATAGACTACATTACCTTCTCTGATCCTTAACAATCTGGCTCCACCATCTGACATGTCAAATATCCATAGCTTTAAAGTGTTATCAGATGAGGAAGTTACAACAAGAGGTTCACTAGGTAAACAAACCATCCCAGTTACAGAAGCATCATGGGCACAAACGAGTTGGCTAGCCACTCGCCTTTCTTCTAAATTCCAGAATACAATGTGACCAGTAACACTACCAGTAGCCATTATTGGATGACCATCTGATCTGAAGGAAATTGAACTAACAGAACCCCAGTCTTGAGTAAACTCCATAACAATCTCATCATACTTAAGATTATGTAATATAATCCTACCAGAGGATAAACCAATTGCTACAACATCTAAAGCAGGTGCTTGTTCCAAACAAGTGATTGGCGTTTCCCATCCTTTAAATGTATAAATTAGCTTTGATGAATTAATATTCCACAACTGCATTTCACCCTGCTCACTACCCAGTAATATTTTATTTATATATGTGCTGGGATGTAATATACTTGTAATCTCGAATACTTTATTGCTGAAAGGTAATTCAAGATAAACAGTCTCAGATTTGATGTCCCAGATAATTAAAGTGCTATCACTATCTACTGAAATAAGGTGTATTCCAAAAGGTATCATCAAATGAACGGGCTTCTTATGCCCCTTGTAAACATGTTTCAATTCTGTACCTCGCCTCCATGCATAAATTATGCTATTACATGCGGTATACACGTGAAATGCATCTGCAGTCATAGCGTTTATATCTTTTGGATGTAGTCCACTAACGCTAAGTAAGCCAAAATGCGAGATACCATAAGTATGAAAAGACTTC
This sequence comes from Tillus elongatus, assembly GCA_964006375.1. Lineage (NCBI taxonomy): Eukaryota > Metazoa > Arthropoda > Insecta > Coleoptera > Cleridae > Tillus > Tillus elongatus. Next base: position 152,032,410 of record OZ023262.1, read on the forward strand.
CCAACACATGTCACTATTAAATGTTCTTTTCTTCGCTTTATGTATCTCACTTGAAGAGGTATGTGGTTACTGACATAACCCAAACCTCTGCAAGGCACAAATATTTTACTGCTTTCAGGCATTGTGAGATAAATTTAGCAGTTTTACAATGACATTATTCCTAACACATTTTCATTTTATCACATGCAAACACTGTTCTTATGTTTTACCGAATCGCAATTCGCAGTTCACCTTTTCACAATTCATAACCACTTCCACAACCCACAACACATGTGTTTACGATCGTTTATCGCGTTTCGCGATGATGAGGATGAGCAAGAGAAATGAGGAATCCTTTATCTATCATTCGTAATTCATAAATTTTTTATAGGTTAGGCTGTCATTTTTGACATTTGACATACAACTGATGCCATCTGTCAAAGTGGAATGACAGGCAAACGTCACAAAACAGACGAGCTACTCAGGACGGTAAAACTTAGTTGTGAGGAGCATAGGAAAAGTCAGTTTAATAAATATTGTCACATCCGTCTCTATGAGAATTAAGTTTATGAACTTTGTTACTTCTATGGTCAGAGGCCGGTTGTAAAATGAGTTGGTAACAGCGAACACTCTGGTATTATATTTCTAGAAGGGACCAGAAGTGACAGGTGTAGAACAATGTAAAAGGTCTAGAATCCCTATCGACAGTATAAATAGGCGAGCTGCGCATAGAGTAAGTTAGTTCAGTATTGAGTTAGTGTTGGTGCAGTATGTGATCATAGAAGGCGAACAGTGAAATATAGCTCTATGGACATTTGTAATAGAGGAATATTTTAGTTGGTGTGTTTATGATCGAGAAATAGTTGGTTATAATAAATTAGTAGTTTGAAGAGCTGTGTTTTGTTAGTCAACAAGTCCAGAACACCGTAAAACGTAACAATATCATTGGGCTGTAATAATGGGAGAGTTCACCAGGCGCCAGTAGCTCTATTGTTATGTCAAAAAATGTTAGCAAAAGTCAACACTTTGTCAACATTTTTGCCATAGGGCTAGTTCACCAGGCGGCAGTAGCTGCATTGTTATGTCACGAAATGTTGGCAATTGTCAACATAACGGGCGAGCTTATCAGGCGCCAGTAGCTTCACTGTCATATTTTTGGGGTCGTAACATATAATCAAAAATCACACTTTTAACATATAGAAATTAGTGACTGGTGGTTATAAAAGAACTCTATGAAAAAAATTTAAGCTTTTTCCTTATGATAAATTATTTATAAACTAATGAAAACCGGCCCGCCAAAATGCTAAATAATATGCCAGTTCCTTGCGACGTACTAACCCTAAAGAATCTGATTTGTGCTCATCTTTCCTCTTCTTTGTAAGTAATCTTAAAAGTGTTGATAACTGGAATTACTGGATTACCAACAATAACAGAATTTGTTTCTGACATTGCCTTCGAAATGGCTGCTGTCAGTCCATAACATAAACAAATAACACAGAACACTCCCCATAGAAGGGAAACGTCAATGCTGGCGTTTTGAACAATATTGCAGCGCATATGGCGGATGCGATGAATTACTAAGTCACACGCGGGAAATTTGATTTGATTTTCATTTGTCAAATCCAAATAAGTTATACTTCATTTTATACCACGGCCAGTAAATAGTTTAGTCATATAAGTTTTTTTATGATTTTTATAATGAAAGCAAAAGAAGTTATGTTTTAATAACACACATATGCCTGTTTTCAGCATTGCAATCATACGCAAAGTTACTTGGCAATTTGAACCTTCTAACACTTACAGCTAAGTTTTTACTATCAATATGATTACTGGAAAATCAAACATAATAAATTACACTTAACAAAATAAATTACACTTGTGTTTTATTAGAAAAAACAGTATTACTATTACATTTATTTAAAAACCAATTTAATTCTGAAAGTAAAATGAAATATAGATTGCCATTCGTTATCGATAGGTAGGTATACACAGCAGTCTGGTGCTTATACAATATTACATTTGTCCTTACATAATAATTACAGGTATGTGTTATAATAAAATAATATCAAAAGTTAAGATGTAACACATCTGTTTTTCACTCATCTGTGAAATATGTTTGCTCAAGGTGCTAAACACTTTGTGGTTTATTCCTGGAGTCAACGGAATCCTATTCAAAAGTGAGGTCAAGGTTTTCTTTGATGGTAACGCAAATAACTTCGATAGAAGACAGTTTCCCACTTGATTTTAGTAAAGTGAGGCATAAAATTTTGTCATCGAGTATGTATCTCCTCGATCTCCCTGGCAGCTTCAGATTTTTCACTGGGCACATCATAACTTTGTATGTCGATTCGTTAACCTCTTGCAGAAGTTCTTTAAATTTTAGTGTTTGTGAAATATTTTTAGCACAATTTAAGCGCTTTTTAAAATAGTGAACCCTTTTTTCTAAAGTCGCTATTCTTCTGCAAGAAACGCTCACCAACCTATAAGTGTTTTCTTTGGGTGTTAACTCTGCATGTCCAATTATTCCCTTTTGTCCTCGTTTCTAACTGAAAGTTTAAAAAACTATAGTAGGTACATGTTTTCATTTTCCTTACTTTACACACAACTTGAATTTTTAATTTTTTTGTAAAAACCTGATAAACATCCATAACTATTGCTTATATCTAATACCAAAAGATTTCCACATAAACACTACATTTTAGGTATGTATATTTGTATTTTAAAGAAAATCTCTCTCTCTCTCTCTCTCTCTCTATATATATATATATATATATATATATATATATATATATATATATATATATATATAGTGGCGGATTAGCAGTCTTGGCCGCCCTGGGCCCCAGGCCATGTAGTAAGTACCAGCCGCCCCTTTCTCAGCACCAATCATATAGACTACATAATGAATTTACTTTATTGCCAACATTATATACATATGTATCATATCTATATTTTATACATAAAATGTGCGAAAGTGATTTAGGAAGAGTTATACGATGCGGTGCATAATGCACCGTGCAGTGCTACGCCATAATGTGTTTTTTGCCACGATTGGCCGCCCCTAATATCTGGCCGCCTTAGGGCAAATCCGCCACTGCATATATATATATATATATATATATATATATATATATATATATATATATATATATATATATATATATATATATATATATATATATATATATATATATAGCGGGTTCCACGAAAAGTGTACCAGCGAAAGTCTGGAGTTAGAGGACACTAACACCTATCGATTTAACTCCCAAGTATGTTTTCTATGTGGTGTCTCTGAGTTTTTCTCAGTCAGTATAGTTGCTAGAACGTGTACCCGCCTGTTAAAATACAAGAAACCAAAATTCTGACTCCTAATAGCTCACATTTACATTTGACTTCAACTTAAAAAATAAAATACCTACACCTGGGTGAACGAAACTTTTTGAAAACCTAAAATATTCACCAGCTCAATTATAAGCGGATAACTTTCTTTCAGGCATCCTAACAACAATTAATCATCAGAAAATTATACTGGTTGGGTAAAGCAAATTAATTTTAAAATGATAATTAAAGAAATGGGCATAGAAAAATATACCATACTGATTAATAAGGACAAATTTTATGTTTAATTTTTTTGTAAAAACTTGATAAACATCCGTAACTATTGCTTATATCTAATACCAAAAGATTTCCACATAAACACTACATTTTAGGTATGTATATTTGTATTTTAAAGAAAATCTCTCTCTCTCTCTCTCTCTCTCTCTATATATATATATATATATATATATATATATATATATATATATATATATATATATATATATATATATATATATATATATATATATATATATAGTGGCGGATTAGCAGTCTTGGCCGCCCTGGGCCCCAGGCCATGTAGTAAGTACCAGCCGCCCCTTTCTCAGCACCAATCATATAGACTACATAATGAATTTACTTTATTGCCAACATTATATACATATGTATCATATCTATATTTTATACATAAAATGTGCGAAAGTGATTTAGGAAGAGTGTACCCGCCTGTTAAAATACAAGAAACCAAAATTCTGACTCCTAATAGCTCACATTTACATTTGACTTCAACTTAAAAAATAAAATACCTACACCTGGGTGAACGAAACTTTTTGAAAACCTAAAATATTCACCAGCTCAATTATAAGCGGATAACTTTCTTTCAGGCATCCTAACAACAATTAATCATCAGAAAATTATACTGGTTGGGTAAAGCAAATTAATTTTAAAATGATAATTAAAGAAATGGGCATAGAAAAATATACCATACTGATTAATAAGGACAAATTTTATGTTTAATTTTTTTGTAAAAACTTGATAAACATCCATAACTATTGCTTATATCTAATACCAAAAGATTTCCACATAAACACTACATTTTAGGTATGTATATTTGTATTTTAAAGAAAATCTCTCTCTCTCTCTCTCTCTATATATATATATATATATATATATATATATATATATATATATATATATATATATATATATATATAGTGGCGGATTAGCAGTCTTGGCCGCCCTGGGCCCCAGGCCATGTAGTAAGTACCAGCCGCCCCTTTCTCAGCACCAATCATATAGACTACATAATGAATTTACTTTATTGCCAACATTATATACATATGTATCATATCTATATTTTATACATAAAATGTGCGAAAGTGATTTAGGAAGAGTTATACGATGCGGTGCATAATGCACCGTGCAGTGCTACGCCATAATGTGTTTTTTGCCACGATTGGCCGCCCCTAATAACTGGCCGCCTTAGGCCCGGGCCTTAGGGCAAATCCGCCACTGCATATATATATATATATATATATATATATATATATATATATATATATATATATATATATATATATATATATATATATATATATATATATATATATATATATATATATATATATATATATATATATATATATAGCGGGTTCCACGAAAAGTGTACCAGCGAAAGTCTGGAGTTAGAGGACACTAACACCTATCGATTTAACTCCCAAGTATGTTTTCTATGTGGTGTCTCTGAGTTTTTCTCAGTCAGTATAGTTGCTAGAACGTGTACCCGCCTGTTAAAATACAAGAAACCAAAATTCTGACTCCTAATAGCTCACAATTTGATCACAAGTTTGAGTTAAGGAAATTTACATTTGACTTCAACTTAAAAAATAAAATACCTACACCTGGGTGAACGAAACTTTTTGAAAACCTAAAATATTCACCAGCTCAATTATAAGCGGATAACTTTCTTTCAGGCATCCTAACAACAATTAATCATCAGAAAATTATACTGGTTGGGTAAAGCAAATTAATTTTAAAATGATAATTAAAGAAATGGGCATAGAAAAATATAACATACTGATTAATAAGGACAAATTTTATGTTTAATAGCTAAAGAAGCTTGTTAAAAGAATATTATCATAGAACCTCTGTGGTTCAGGGGTAAGAACGTGTGCCTCTGAACCGAAGGGTACTGGGTTCGATCACAGGGTACTCCTTTCACTTTTTCAGTACAAAGTGTAACATTACCATCAACTGAGGTTCTGGCATTGTATTTGAGCAAGTTGAATGTCTGCACGTTCCGCCCTTCGGAGGGAGCGTAAAACCGTCGGTCCCGTGTCCATGCGATGTTGGACACGTTAAAGATCCCTACTCTCCTTACAGAAAGGCAGGGGTTCGGCAAAATTTCCAGGATAGTGAGGTGAAACTGCTCCCTAGCGTCGGTGATTGGCCATAGTAGCGGAAATAGGCCGACGTTAAAGAAAAAAATTATATATTATCATTACCCAAAATGCGAATATTCTAAATTCAAAGTGAGAGGGCAAAGGAATCAATTCATCATATTTCGACACACACACACACACACACGTGTATATATATATATATATATATATATATATATATATATATATATATATATATATATATATATATATATATATATATATATATATATATATATATATCGTTTTGTCAAATTAAGTAGCACTTTTGTTAAATAAACTTCATGATTATTATTATTATCATTTATCAAGATAAGCTTTGAAATGTTTACAGACCCAGCATGATTTTTAGTAAACCATGAAAATTCAAAATTCTATTGAACTGAACCAACAGTTACAAGTTTAATATAAATTTGTCTTACCTGAACATATAATTTATTTCTAATATTACTTCCCACCTTATGCTTGTCCGGGTAAAACTCTTATTTGCGGGAATGCTTTGTCAGCAAGCTATTCAAATGCTGTTGTAGTATTTGGCAAAGGCATAAAGTCATTTGAAGTTGAGTTCGTGGTAATGGGACTAAATAATATTGTTTCTAGAATACAAACAGTTAAAATGAATTATTAAACGAAGATATGGAACATAATTTATGAAATATCAACTTTGGAATAACCATGTAATATTTTTTTATCTTATACTTATTAATTTTATTCTTTCACAAAGTATATAAAAGTTAAGTCCATGGAACCGAATTAAAACGGGTATTAAAATAAATGTCATTTAGATATGCATTAGAGATATGTTTTTAGCTTTACACTTTACGTAAGTGTTTTACAGTGTTAACCTTTTTAGTAATTTATCTTTAAATGTAAGTAAACCAAAATGAATCATATAAATACTGCATTTTTGAGTCATTAATGAATCATACAGAATATATTGAAAAATAATTCAACCAAGGCATCTACATCAGGTAATCTTGTGCAGTGGCGTCTCCTGACCAAAAAGTTCGGGTGTGCGCTAACGAGTTGCTGTTAGTGGTGACGGCGAGGAATACAACTTTTTTTTTGCATACAAAATGTCAATTTTAAATTACACTGAAAAATGTTCTTTAGCAAACATAGATGTGAAAATGTAGTTTGTCAATCAAACAAAAAATGCATCGACAGTGACTTAAGAGGGGGGTTCAATAAAATGCTTAAAATACACTATATTTGTAGCTTGTTGAACTGTCCCAATTAAAGCCTTAGACTGAAAATATAGTATATAATATCTAGATTGAGGTTTGAGGAAGGCAATAAAGATTTTTGTAAGCAAATATCACGTTTATAACGAAAATACAACGTTTTTGCCAAACCATGATTTGACCATTTTTTGTCACAGAATTAGCTCAAAATCACTCTTTGCCTAGATTGGGTATCCAAGAATAAGTTTCTTAAATTTCAGGTCTTTTGGATTCCAAATAAAAACGTAATGCAAAGTGAAATGTAAAATATGACATACCATAATTATTTAGTCAATATGTCTTGTCAAACTAGCGCGTTTCGGCACCATCCGTAGACCAGCTATTTTCTAAAAGATGGCGCACTAAAAATGTGATTCCACGAACGCATTTCATATTCATTCATAATATGTCAAATCATCTTTAAGGTTACATGCCATTAGTGACATTTGAATGTTATCAGACCGAAACAGTCTACACTCGAATATGTTTCAGCGATCGGCGAAATAAATCAATCAATTCTGCAATTTGCTATTTAGCTAGCCACTTACATATAATTTCCGATACTAATTTCCTGACGGTAAGGTGCCGTATGTGTAAATACAATGTAAAGAATTCGTTATTACGAAGCGTCGGTAGCTCATTCGAAGAAAACTTTGCCTGTCAAGCGGACGATGCTGGTTCGAGTCCGGCCCGGTCCGTTTATCCTTTTAGTAAATTTTTATTAGGAAAAATTAACTAAATTCAAATGGAGAGGTATCTATGGTAAGATTTGACAAACATTTTTTCAAATGACCGCGAAATAGGACCCATAGGACAAATATCCTGGGTCAGTTTCAATTTTTATATGTTTATATAAATATAATATAAATAAAAATGTTAAGTTTTCTTTCGAAAAAAATGTTTGTCTCCGAAAATTACAAAGCTATTTTGATGAAATTTATGTGAATATGTTGTCTTGGTAAAGGCCTTACCACGTGCCAAAATTCAACCTTCTAGGTTTATAGAAAATTGAGTTATTCAAATTTGAAGCATTTAATGAAAATTGATTACCATAACGCACTTGCTGCGTCCAGACTTTTTTGCTTCCGCGACTTAAGCGGTTTGACCTTTGCTTTTTTTTAGATTTAAAAATGGTTAATCTTGCTGGTGCGTATGGATGCAGTAATGAATATAATTCACAAAAACTAATTTCTTTTTTTTTATGCAAGTAAAAGATATTTAACGGTAATTATGCAGATGATCGGCATACGTGATTTTTGAAAAATCTTTCACTAAACATGCTTAAAAGACTCAATGTGTGCATAAGCAACAAGAAATATGCTGTGGAATCAACCCCTCTAAAAGTTACGGGACCTGCAGTAAATAGGGATGCTCGGCGGGGAATGAAATATAAAGGAAAAATCAGTAAAAACAACTTAGTTCGACCTCTATAAGCAGCCTTTTCACTTTTTGTATCAACACTTTCTCCTAAACATGTTTTTCCCCTGCACCACGTATATTTGCTCCTAATCCCCCGCAGCTTTTTGGGGATTGAAGGGACACCATTTTTCATGTTTATGCACTAAACACTCTACGAAGCAGACCTGAACGACCTAACCTGACCTAACCTGACCTGACCTGATCCGGATCCTGACCTGACCCGGATCCTTACCTAACCCATACCTAACCCTGTACTGACAAAAAAAACGTAGAAGAAAACCGAAAAGCAGAAAAACATGCATTTAAAAAAAATTCTTATGATTTAAAATATTTTTGATACCGCTAGCTATTCCTCGAGACAGTATCAATGGGCTCTATCCTGAACTATATAAGCTACACAAACAAATTTTGTTAAAAAATAAAAAACTATTGTGAAAAATCAAAAGCGACTACTTAAAAACTCAAAGACGCAGCAAGTGCGTTATGGTAGTGAATTTTCATAGAAATGATCTGGCACCAAATATTTTATTATAACTTTTTTTTCTTGCAACATAGAAATCTAAATTTTTGTGTATAGTTTACTTTTTATATCGTAAACGTACCTACCAAATTTGGTTATCATAGCTTTTTTATTTTTTGAGATAAAAATTATTTTCGAATGAAAACTCAAAATTTTCCCGGAAAACCTCGTCCGATTTTCCTGACTAACGAACTTATCCAAGTCACTTACAAAAGGAAGGTACATGCCAAATTTTATCAAAATCGGGCCATTATTTTTTGAGTTATCGGTGTGATATATATATATATATATATATATATATATATATATATATATATATATATATATATATATATATATATATATATATATATATATATATATATATATAAGGGTAAAAAAACTACCCTTACATTGTTTTTATCAGTACTTTTTTTTGTGTACCGTTTTCTATTAAAGAACAATGATTTAGAAAGAAGGGATCATTTAGAAACTTTTTTATGTCCCGACATTTTCTCATAAAATTGTTAGTTTCATCATAAAAAAAATAAAATATTACTCAGATCGATGTCACATGCATTTACAGAGTTATTTTATGTTTTTGTGATGAAACTAACAATTTTATAAGAAAATGTCAAGATATAAAAAAGTTGCTAAATGAATCCTTCTTTCTGAATCATTTCTTTTAATAGAAAATGGTATACACAATAAAAAGTACTGATGAAAAATAATGTAAGGGTAGGTTTTTCACCCTCTTGTGATAACATTATAGGGTTATAAAATCCTTTTCAAACTGTCATTTTGTTAGCCTCATGCATCTGCAAAATTTTGTTTTTTAAAATGATTCCATAACGGAGAAATTAAATGAAAACTTTTTTTGCCAAAACTTCAAAGGGCTGTAACTTGGAGGAGAAGGGGTTTTAAGAAAAACTTTATAGAAAAGACACCCCTTATTTTTCTCCATAGAATCGCCCTGTAAAATTTTTCGCATCAATTTAGAAACACCTGTATATATACCTATATAATGAGATATTTCGTAGCTGAATTTTATATTAGGAAATAAATTGTGTTATTCACTGGCGAGTATCAGATATTTAAAAATTATTTGTGAAAGCCTTCGCAATTAGTTTATTGCTTCCCCAATCACTGAAAAGAATAGGTACATGTAACGATACAATAATTAATATAGGAATGCACAAAACAACTTACTTACAAGAAATTGAGAAAGTCTTTTGTACCTTTCTATAGTAATTATTGAATTTTTACTTGTATTCTTTCCTTTTAGTGACTGACGAAGCAGTAATGTATAATAATTATCACTGCGGAAGCTTTAAAAAAAAAGAGTTTTTTAAACAGCTGATACGACTTTTTACGTTTTGAGGAAAACCCCTTTTTTTTTAAATGCCTCTAACTTTTTTTCTTTAAACTTACAGACCCAAATTTTGGTAAATGGTTCACCCTTATATATATATATATATATATATATATATATATATATATATATATATATATATATATATATATATATATATATATATATATATTCCCGTTTTGAATGTGTGAAATAGTGTAGGTTCTGTGGCGGACCCGCTTAAAACTTATTGAAATTATTGATATCTCGGCGTTTCGACAAATGGGCTATATTGCTTATGAAGATCGGAATGAGTGAAATGCAGAAATCAAGTCATTTAATCACCTAACTATAATAAGCCAAGAAAAATTTCTTTGATTTTAGATGACCGCCAATTTTAAAATAAATGCGTTTAAAAAATAAATGAAACAATTGTGTATATACAGAATTGTCTATAAATATTTGCAAAAAACTAATAACGAATGTATTTTCGTGTCAAAAATTAAAAACAAACAGCTAAAAATAATGTTAAGAGTAGTTATCCCAATCATGTTGGTTTTATAATCATCTGACTCCAAAGTATCAACTGCATATGCGCCAAAACGTTAACACGTTTTGGAACAAATATCATTGGAAAACGTTTAAAATTCTAGATGCAATAAAAAGAAATAAAATAAAAAAGGTGCCTGTTACAATATATAATTATTATGTCTTCGACAAATATAAAATGAAACGCATATATTCTATCAAAAACTAGAGTACAACCTTGTTTAAAACTGATGTCTACATACTACATAATGATGATGAACTAGAATAGGAAAATGTAATGTTTATAACGTTGTTTTAGTTTTTTTCTAATTTATTAATTTGACGCCTTAATAATAACAGAATACCTACTTATTAGTTACAGGATACTAAACATTATGGAATCGCTCAGAGTTATAAACAGTAAATCTCTGCTTTCTCTCTTCGAACTTTATTATGAGAAGGTTGAAACTCGCGCCACATGTTTCGTCGTATTTGATTGGTTCCGCTTACTGTCAGATTTGAAGGAAGGGATGTCAAATTTCTTGTTCGCTGTGTAGAATTAAAATGAGTTTATCCAGTGATAATATTATAATATGCATCTTTGTAAATTGACAAAGGAATGTAGGTTACTAAGTTACGGCTCACGTTGCTAAGTAATTTATGCGTCTCCTAGCAACCTAGGATAGACACAATGTAAATTGCTGTTTCATTCATAAATCTTTGTTACTAGGCGATTGGAGTTAATGCCTATTGAATAAACACGTTATTTCTTATGGTTCTGAGCAATGCTAATAACTTAAAAATATTCAAGTATTGATACAGTAGCCCCCCACACGGATATTTCAACAACTACCACTTTGAATCCTGCTCTTAACGGACTTACTACAGTGATGTATTGTGTTATAAGATCGGTTACAAGCGTTCTTAAATATGTAGCCTCGAGAGAACTCCTTGACGCCGAGAAGTCTCATCGAAAGGCCGTAGGTTCGATGCCTGCTGGCGAAATAACGACACATCGGGATAATACCGCTAAATTATATTAAAACAACACATAACAATAACAATTCCAATACAAAACCCAACATTACAATTCTCTACATTCTACTCTGTCTCCATTAACTCTCTTAACCTACTGTCACTCTGTCTCTTCTTCTTCTTTCTTCCTAACAACCTTACCAACTTGAGGATCCGGCTACACACTCCCCCTTCGGAATACGTAAACGTCCTCGGCAGTATTCCGATTATTGGTAGCCGGGTGGACACCCTGGGCAAGTCCGGCAGTCCTTTCGATGTCGGCGTCTGCCACTGGTCCGGACAGACGTTGCTGCGGGAGCTGACCTGCCAGCCGCTCCGACTGCGGGTTCAGGGGCTGAACGGGAGGAAGCCGCCAGGGGCCGCCGCTTCGATTGGCAGTCCTGGTGGGCCTGCACCTCCGTAGCGCCATCAGGTGTTCTGCTTGGCCGTCCTCTTCTTCTCAATGGCTTCACAGGTGAGATCCTCTGTGAGACGTCAACCGGGCGGTGGAACGGTGACAGGGCTGACGTGTGGTACGTCCCAAGTGGCACATCGATGTTTTGCGGCGAAGCAACCTGATATGTAGTGGGTGATACTCTCCGCGTAACAACATAAGGTCGGTCTCTTCGCGGCGCGAAGTTTGCCGAATATCCCCTTGCAGCGTTACTAAGCGCGTGAACTTCCACGAGCACTTCCCGCCCCACACAATAGTCTGCTCCGCGTCGCCGCCGCCGATCGGCGTGCCGTTTCGATTTGTCCTGTCCCTTCTCGTGGGTTTCCCGTGCACATCTTAACGTGAAACTCATGTCTTTCAAGAACGGGGTTATTTGAGGCACAAATCTCTCATTGTGTATAACACTGGTTAAGTTCCTTTGCACGTCATCGGGAGTTCGTAACTCGCGCCCGAACGTTAGATACGCGGGCGTATAGCCGGTAGCATCGCACTTCCCAGTATTAATGGCGAACCGGATGCTGGGTAAATGGTCTTTCCAACCGTCATGCCGGTGCTGAGTGAGAATGGCCAACTGTGTCTTTATGTCTCTGTTTCTTCGCTCCACCGGGTTAGCTTCCGGGTGATATAAAGGCACCAAACCCTGGGTGAAGTTCAGGCAACTGGCCAGATGCTGCATCACCTCTCCGACGAACTGGGAACCATTGTCACTAATCACTCTACGTGGGGTTCCATACCTAAGCACTATCTCTGACACGAGACAGCGTGCGCACGCTTCTGCTGTGGCGTTTTGCATAGGAAAAAGTTCTACCCAACGCGTGCACGTGTCCTCCACCACGAATACCCACTTGTATCCATCGGGGGTAGGTGGCAAAGGCCCAAATAAATCGATCGCGATCACCTCGAATCGTTGATTCATCACTGGCGTTTGCAGCAGTCCTGCCGGCCTCACGTTACTAGGCTTGAAACGCTGGCAATCAAGACAAGCGCGAACGTACTCGGCAACTGTCCTGCGCATCCCTCTCCAGTAGTACCTGCGAGCTACTCTCTGGAGGGTTTTATCGACACCATTGTGTCCAGCTGACCCCGCATCGTGGTGCAGCTTCAATATTCTGGGAATGGACTTCCTCGGTGCAACCAGCTGGGCTTCCTCTTCGTCCGCTTCCTGGGAGTAATTGTACAGCACTCCATCATTCATGAGATACCCTCTGCTGGACCACTTCTTGGCCTCCTCTTCCAGGGCACCTCCGTCGTCTTCCAGAGCTTCGACGATGTGCTTCAACTCGTCGTCTTCCAACTGTTCCTCTCTGAGCGACTTGGCGTCGTCCGCAGGCAAATCAAACATCGCGCTGCAAGTGGGGACTTCAGGATTGTCCTCGTCCATGGGAGGTCTGCTCAGAGCATCAGCAACCACGTTTTGCCTACCTGAGGTGTACTCTATGCGGAGGTCATACCCTTGCAGAGCCAGGGACCACCTAGCCAACCGTCCCGTAGGTGACTTCAGGGTCAGCAGCCATCTCAACGGCTGATGGTCACTCCGGACTACACAACGTGCTCCGTCAAGGTACCCTCTAAACTTGTTCACGGCCCAGACAACGGCGAGAGCCTTACTTTCGACTGTAGAATAATTCCGCTCAGCGGAGGCAAGCAGTCTGCTCGCATACTCCACTGGTCTCTCCTCGTCTATGGACTCCCCCTGGAGTAAGCATGCGCCGATCGCATATGCACTAGCGTCGGTGCGCAGAATGTACGGCAAATCTGGATCCGACTGCCGAAGTATGGGATCTGAGGTGAGCAGAGTCTTCAGCGTCTCAAAGGCTTGCCCTTGCTCTTCACCCCATCTCCACAGCGCCTTCTTCTTGGTCAACGAGCTGAGTGGGCGGGCCACCTCAGAGAAGTTGGGCATGAATCTGCGGAACCAGGAGCAGGTCTGTAAAAACGACATCAGCTGCTTGACATTCCTGGGTTCCTTCATCGCCAATATTGCATCGACCTTGCCCTTGTCTGGCCTAATTCCGGCAGCGTCCACTACGTGCCCTAGGTACTTAATTTCTGCCTTTGCGAAAGCACATTTTCTTCTGTTGACACGCAGCCTGAAATGGCGCAGACGTGCTAAGACCTTCTTCAAATCCTCGACGTGTTGCTGTGCCGAAGGCGACAGTACAATTAGATCGTCGAGGTACGCCAACATTGATACATCGGGCAATCCCGCCCGCATGTGGTCGATCAGCCTCTGGAACGTTGATCCCGCATTCCTGAGTCCCATTGGCATTCTCTTGAACCTAAAAATTCCGAAGGGTGTAGTGAAAGCCGTTTTGTCGCGGTCTTCCACCTTCACGGGGACTTGGTAATATCCAGACTTCAGGTCAAGGGTGCTCATGACTGCAGCCCTTCCTGTAGCGTGCAAGAGATCGTCAATTCTAGGCATCGGGTACCGGTCTGGTACCGTCTTATCATTGATGCGCCTGTAATCGATACACAACCTCACTCCTGACTCCTTCTTTGGCACCATCACCACGGGCGAAGCGTACGGTGAGTCACATGCTTCGATCACCCCCTGCGCCAGTAGCTTATTCACCTCTGTCTTCAAAATGGCTTGCTTGGCTGGTGGCATCCGATACGGTGGTGTAGCAACGGGTGTCGAGTCGGTGAGACGTATGGAGTGTTCAGCAAACGGAGTCGGCTCATCCTCCTCCGCAAACACATCACTGAACTCCGCAAGGAGTTGGTTAATCTCCCTCTTCTGATTCTCGTCGAGCACCCCTCCCTCTTCTTCTCCTAGAGAGTGTGCTGCCAAGGCCGGAACTTCATCACGAGCTCGCGCCTTGGTTATGGGTTCTGCCTCGAAATTATACTGTTTCGAGCGATCGTTCATAAAATACCATTTGTTCAGGGGCACTAGCATTGCTATATTTGCACGTCGTACAAAGTCTATGCCTAGCAGCGTTTTGCTGTTAACATGCTCAGGCACTCCGATAAAGGTGTTCTGCACTATTCTGCCTTGTATATGCACTGCGCAAGTGAATGTGACACCTTCAACCTGCCTCTTGTCGCCGTCCGCCAGAATCATACTATAGGTCTTCTTCACATATGGGTACTTGACCTTGAATAGTCGCTGCAGAAGACGTTGCCCCGCTATGCTGTAGCGTGCTCCAGTGTCAGCGTGCGCAAGGCCTGTCAATCCCATGACTCCTATCTTCAGTAAGGGTCTGGACGGGTCTGCCGCTCCTCGTTCCGCATTATTGTACAGAAGTTCGACTGAGAAAACGGGGAGATCTGGTGTTTCTTCTGAAGGATTCGTCCTTGCCCTGTTGTGAGGACATCGGCTTCTGATGTGTCCCTGCACTCCACATCCGTAGCAGACAAGTGGTTTAACCTCGCTACTCCTGCGCGTTTGATCAGTAGTGATCGCTGGCGTTTGCGTCTCCTGCGCAGCCTTCTTGCGACACTCATGCTCAGAATGTCCAAAGATCCGGCAGTACGCACATTTGGGTCTTGGCTTTGGTGCAGTCTTTTGGCGTGCGTTAGCTTCGCGCGGCTTCGGAGACGAGAATGTGTCCTCCCTAAGCAGCGCTTCTATATCACGTGCCCTGTCCAGCAGCACGTCAAAGCTTTCGACTGTATCTCGCGAGATATGTTTCCTGATATCTCGTCGCAGAAGACCATACACCATGTCTATCTGATGAGTCTCGTGCAGTGGTGGACTCGTTGGCAGTCGGGCAAATAATGCCCTAACTGAACTGACGAACATATCCGTAGACTCCTGGGGTCCTTGTTCGTGGGCGAATACCTCTCTAAAGATCTGATAAGCGGGTTTCTTGTACCCGAAATTATGCCTCAGAGCATCCGTAGCTCTGTCCCATGTGGTTAGCGTAGCCTTCACTCCCTGATACCAGAGTGCGGCACGATCGGTGAGCATCATAGGCAAGCCCTTCAAGGCGTTGACATCGCTCACCCTTAAGCAATCTTTATAGACTGTTACAGCATCTATGAAAGCTTCTACGTTGTCTTCACTCCCAGAAAACCGTGAAGTGCATCCAGAGAAATTCGGTTCTACACTCGGATATTCAGCCTGAACGCTCGATTGCGATGCAGATATCTTCAACATTCCATCAAGTAAGGCTTGAAACTGTTCGTTGGTCATAACAATGTTTGCAGCAGCTCCAGGCGGTGTGCTTGCGCCGTCCGCGAGTGACATCTCTGAGCCGGAACACTTGCACTCTCGCCACCACAAGTTATATGGCTTACACGTAGTACAGTCTTTGTCCCGCGTAGCCGTTTTAGCGGCGTTTTAGCACAGGATAACTCGCTATGGATTGCTAACACCGGGCTGTTTCACCTCGAAAATGTTAAAAGTTTGACAGCAACACTGCAATACGTCGGCAGCGTTGAACTTGTTTACATCGGCAACACTGATAAGTTCTACAAACGCAGCATTGAAATATTTAGCTCGGCGACACTGAAAAGTTCCACGAACGCAGTGTTGAAATATTTAACTCGGCAACACTGGAAAGTTCCACGAACGCAGTGTTGAAATATTTAGCTCGGCAACACTGAAAAGTTCCACGAACGCAGTGTCGTACACCGGCAGGATCGACAGCGTTGTCCACCGGTAGGATCGGCAACGCGACTGTATACGGTGGGATCGGCAGCGTTGAATACTGGTACGATCGGCAACGTTGACTACCGGTAGCGTCGGCACGTGACGGTATGCGGTGGGATCGGCAACGCAACCGTACACGGTGGGATCGGCAGCGTTGAGAATACCTAAGTTTGCAACACTGAATAGTTTCGTATCCGCAGAGCCGAAAATACGCAGCTGGCAACACTGACAAGTTTCTTGAAACGGCAGCGTTGAAAATACTAAGTTGGCAGCACTGAAATACATTACAGAATATCGATTGCCGGAGGGGATTCGTATTTAAATTTTAACGGTTATGTACGAGAATGAGAGTATCACCACAAAACAATAATCAATCTGATAAAATGGAACATACTCACAGGTTGCTTCCGCAGGTTTCGTGGAGATTGTCTTCTGAGGTGCTCCTCTAGCGTGGCGATGACTTCCTTCCTAGCGAGCGTCAGCGATGAGACCATCGAAGCTCGTCGAAATCACTGTCCTTGTCCACGTTTACGCACGTAAAACTACACGTGAAAGTTTTTCACGGATATTTCGACACTTCGGACCGTTTACAACAGTGCACTTGTACGAAAAAGACTCCGCGAATTCGCCTAAAACATAACGGTAACTACCGTGAATGCCGATTAAAATCGCAACAGGCCCCACGTTGGGCGCCAGTTTTGTAGCCTCGAGAGAACTCCTTGGCGCCGAGAAGTCTCATCGAAAGGCCGTAGGTTCGATGCCTGCTGGCGAAATAACGACACATCGGGATAATACCGCTAAATTATATTAAAACAACACATAACAACAACAATTCCAATACAAAACCCAACATTACAATTCTCTACATTCTACTCTGTCTCCATTAAATCTCTTAACCTACTGTCACTCTGTCTCTTCTTCTTCTTTCTTCCTAACAACCTTACCAACTTGAGGATCCGGCTACAAATATAATTTTAAATGTCAACATGATTTGCGTAAAAAGAAGATTAAATTTAAAATTAAAAAAACTTACATTTATATATAAATTCCAATCGTCCATCCTGTTTCAAAAAATTGTTTATAACAGAATCATAAAAGCATTCTTTATTGCTTTGGAGTTGTTGGGTTGAACGATTGTAAGTTTTTATCCTCTTCAGCGCAGAAAACGACCTTTCTACGGACGCCATTGTCGCTGGTATTGTTAAAATTAATATTGCTAGTTTATAAACTTCTTTTAGTCCCATATTTAGTTTATTAGTGTACATAAAATCAACGATTTCACGTATAGCTTTATTTTCAAACTCGGTAGATGAATAAATAATTATTAGTTCATTTTTAAGTCTTATGAAATCAAACACGTCTTTGTATAAAGTCTTGAGTTTATCGAATTCACTGTCTGGAAACTTTGTTTTAAAAAAAGGAAATTTATCACTATGTAAAAGATTAAAATAAGTAAGTGTTTCAATTGAAGAATATCTGATATTAATTTGAACACATACATTGTCTATAATTTCACAAAATAGCCAGCGAAAAGATAATTTGTTTGGGACAACAGAATCGTCGATTTTCTGCCTTTTTGCCGAACGCGCATCATCATAGTTTGTAGAATCGTTTGGAGAAATTTGGTTATTTGTCCATTTATACACTTCCTCAAATAAATTCTCATTTTCACGAATCTCTTTAAAGAAATTTAATGTATCAACTACCTTCTTACTACAATAAAGTATGTCAAATGTTTTCCTTTGCAGAATATCATACAGAACATCTGTGTGGGAAAATATTTTTGAGAATAAACCCAGCAAAAAAATGTTCTCAAATTTTTTGAGGAAAGCTAGAAACCCTTGGAATTTGACATTAGAATCATGATCCCAATCACCAGAGTTTTCGATGCAATGTAAAAATAATGCCAGCAACTGATATCTATATTCATAAACAGTATGAACTAGACAGGAAGCGAAATTCCATCTAGTTGGGGCAACAATTGTAAGTTTTTTATCTACAAAATCCTTTAACAAATGGGTTCGTTTTGTCGATTTACTAAAAAATGCAGCCAAACCATTTAATGTTTGAAAAAATATTCTGCACTGCGGAACATTATTTAACGACTGTTTCAAAACTAGGTTCAAAACATGAGCATAGCAATGTGTAAAAATGGCATTTGGGTATTTTTCCAAAACTTTTGTTTTTAATCCATTTAAATTGCCAGCCATAACGGATGCTCCATCATAGGTCTGCCCAATGAGTTTACGACCTATCTTAAAAGAATCGACGACATTTTCCACATGTTGAAATAATCCTGCAGAAGTTCGGTTAGCACTTACATCAGTAAAATTAATGAACCTTTCGTAAGTCGATCCATGGTATACATATCTAAATACAGTTGAAAGTTGAGACTTATTTATGATATCAGTGGTTTCATCCAACACAATGGACACAAAATCAGTTGCATCGATTTGTTGTTTTATCTCATCCATCATTACACTATTTACGGCCTTGATTAAATCATTTTCTATAGTTGCAGATGTACCGCGAAATATTGTTGATGTTTGCAAATGATTGTCCAACATGGGATCAAATTCTCGAGCAGACTCTAAATATTCTCGAAAATTTCCTTTATTTAAAGATTCCGCCGACTCGTCGTGTCCTCGAAATTGCAATTCTTGTTTTCCCAGAAAACATGTAGCTTGTATTAGCCGTTTTAAATTTTCACGATTTTTTCTCACTTGTTCATTATGAATGCGAATATTGTCTCGTTTTTGCTCGTCAAGTTGAACATCAATTCTTTGTTTTCCAAATAAACTAAATTTTAAAAAACAATTCGCATGAAATTGGCTTCGTTCATGTTTTTGCAGCGCTGCTGATAAATGGTTTAGATCTGAAAAACCTTCTGTATTCCAAATGTTTTTCATAGATTCTAACTTAAACAAACATGGGCAACAAAATAATTTATTTCATACTGGACACCCTGCCAACCATATTGTTTTTTCATATTGCGTGAGGGAAAAATGTCTGGTATAGTCATTGTAGTTATTTTTTAACTGTATGTTTCATAACAAGATTCGGCATTTGCGGGCAAGGTCGTTTTCCTATTAGTTGCATTTTTTCTTCAAAAGACCTAATGGAAAAAGGCTTTTCAAACAATTGCTGAATAGTTATTTCTTCTGCCATTATGCAAACACAGATAATTTATATCTTTGTTTTAAAAATTATGAACACTAAATGTACATACATATATTGTATCTATATGGAAATAATACGTAGATAAATAAATTAATCTGACCGGAACACTAACAAATTAAAATCACTTAAAACTCTAAAACATGATAAGAACAAGGAATTATTATACAATCTTTTCTCTTCACACAAAATTGTGTTAGCGTTAGCACCGTCCGGAAATGGTTGAAAACTGAAAACATTAAAAGTAGTTCAATGTCAATATGGTAGTGATGGGTCGTTATTTAACACTCTGTTATTTTTAAAAGGTTGTCGAGACGCAACGGTAACCACCAGTTATGGATTTATAAAAATAACTGGTACAAAATAACGCTTTTTACACTAAACTAGAATTCGGACTCGTATCTGTTTCAGTTCCACTGCAACTAGGTTCGATGACTATAAACATCGGTTTTCATCGACAACTGTTAAATTTAACTATTTAACGGGATGAATGAACATGAGACTGGGAATGCTAAATATGTATGGGTATGCTATGCAGTATAGAGCGGACTTTACTTCATAACATAGTACTTAGCACTTAACACGTTATTTATACTAGTGTGCTCGCTCTCGGTCACAGCTTTGGGAATCTAGGATACTATCGATCGACTTTCCAGTTCAAAATAACAGATAAATAACTGAAGTTATTATTTTCATCGGTTATTATTAAATTACGTTAACGGCTTCAACTGTTAATAGAAAATAACCGTTTTGTCCATCACTACATATGGTACTAAATAATAAAATGTGTAAAAATGTATTATAGTTTCTTTTGGCTCATTGAGATGAAAATAAATGAAACTTTAAGTAGTTACTGCAAAAATGTGCAATACACTCGTCATTTAAGAGGTAGAAGATTATCACTTTTCTGTATTAGTTTGACATAATTAAGCATCTTTGTGTTTTTGATAATGTATGTGTCTTAAAAAAATATTCAGAGATGTATGTTGTTCATTTCAAGTATTATGAAAACTTCACTCGAGGGGCCAGGAAATGTTAGGGAATTTGATTTTTGATTTCTGCTGGGTACCCTGCTAAAATGTTATAAAGGTTTATATTTTTCATTTAGAACAGAGCAATCTTGACTGTAAAGTAGCCAGGCATTTCCCACGGTACTGTCCAAAAGGTAAGAAAACATAGAAAAATACCACAGTTTGGCTTTGCTTGGAGTTTTGTAGAGGACCATCAGTGCATCAGCCTTATCTACTCCTCCCATATGTTTATTGTATTTGCTCACAATATTTGGACAAACTTCATCAACTTTTTCACAAGCAGGTTCACTGAAACGCTTCAGATTGCACTTTGGATTTATTTCATACAGGGTGCTTCCAAGTAATACATATTTGTTGTCCACCAACTTTATCAATGTAACTTCTTGTGTAATGTCTGACTTGAAGTCAAAGCTACCTCGCCATTACTTTGTCGGTCTCAATAGGACATCCTACTATTCTGTTTGATCGCAATGTGTCTAGACTTCGTATGTTCATGTTCTGTTTTAGGTAGGTGAATAGAGGTAAGCCAGAAAAATTGCTATCAAAATAAACTACAGAATGTGCTAGATGAGGAAAATTTTACATAGAGAAATCACAACTGATGTTCCCACCCGTAGTGAACATTCATATTCCGTCAGTTCACGTTTGGTTCCTTTTTGTACGTCGCTAGTTGTAAATCCCTAGGTATGGAATGAAATCCAAGATGATTCTAGAAACCGCGGCAATCACAAAAAAATGTATAACCCCATTTATGTGGCTTATTTTTTATATATTGACGTAAGTTACCAGCTCAAGTGCCTTTGTAAGTCACTATTGTTTCGTCAAAATTGAAAAATCATTCGAGTTATTTTTTTTTGCAATTTTCACATTTTTTTTCATTTAGTGGTCTAACTTTGAAATATCTGTCTTTTGTATCTTGAGTAATTAGTTCATTATTGTTGAAATGTATGAAAGGCCTCAACAACTTGAATCGCTTGATTGACATAAGATCTGCAATATCTCGTATACGTGAACTTACAGACTAATAATCTTCATATGAGGGAAGATGTAAAATAACATTATCGAAGGAAAATCAGTATTTTCTTTAGTATTTGTGGCAATGATTTGTCCCCTTACTTGAGCACTATATAAATTAGTTTGGTCCACAATGTTTGCAATAGCTTCCAAAAAAAAAAAAAAAAATCAAAAAATATTCAAGGGGAAAGAGAACCTGCTCATTCGGTTATTGGAGCAAAATTGTCTTTTGTTTCCAAAAAAGGCTCATCTGGCGGTTGATCTTCTGTAGTTCAATTGAATCTAACTTCAGCTTTTCCTCTTTTGCCTTTAGAGGTTGAAGATTGCGTAGTCATTACTGGCGGGACTGAGTCTTCGTTATCCGAATTACTTTCCCCATCAGTGTTCTGTAATAATGAATAATTTTGGTGTTTTATTCATCTATGAGAAATAGTATTGGTTACCTGAAATTGGGGAGTTCACTTATTCAACGGTTCTTCCTACTTCTTCTTCTTCCTCATCCGATGGATGTATCAGAGCTATCGGATATGTCAGGGTCAGGAGGCAGTTAACATTTTTACCTCCCGTAAAAGCACTTGGGAGTTATTTCTTGGACTAACTTATCCATATTTCTCTAATGACAAAAATACTTTTAGGTACTTTTATCAGACAATGTAACCATATGGCTACTATAAAAATCAAAACCCTATTAGCGAATTTTCATTAAGAAAAATTCGCTATTAGAGGGGTCACGATGAAAAGCTTTTGAGAAAATTTCCTCAAATGAGCGCGAATTTGGGTCCCTAGAACTCAAAACCAAGGTCCGTTAAAATTTGTGTATGTTTATATATATATATATATATATATATATATATATATATATATATATATATATATATATATATATATATATATATATATATATATATATATATATATATAATATATGTATCCGAGAGATAATTCAAAAAATACTAAACTGATTTCAATAAAACTTGGCAAAAATCTTGTTTGGGCGAGGTAGAGTTCGCTAATCAGCCTTTATGCTCAAGTTTTTCCGGTGGAAAATCAAGGAAAACCTTTTGAAAACGCTATATTTTTGTAAGTATCAGAGTAACTGGAATGAGACATGTGACTAGAAATAGTGCAAATAAACCTGTTTTGAATTTTAAGTAATTTGGTACACAATATTTAGAGTTTTGTCCAAACTAAAAATAAAATCCCAAAGACATGTGTTGAGACGCCTTTGTGGTTAAAGTCCAATGCCTGAGAGACAGAGTAGTTAACTGCCACGCGTAGATTGATTCATACAACAGGTATAAACCATCCATCAACGGTAACCAAACTAAATATATACCAGGTATAAAACACACTACCCGAACCAACAATTTTGAAATGTCGACCGCAATTATGGAAAATGACAGGCGACATGGAATTAAAAATTTGCCAAGTGATTGTTATTTAACTGGGGGATTCAATCAAATATTAAAAGACACTATATTTGTAGCTTTATGAACGGCCTCAAATATAGTTTTAGCGCAGCATAGATATATTATGATATCGTATAATATAGTGGAAATGTAAACAAAATTAAGCCAAGTCTTTATAAAATTAATTCTAAAATAGTATCTTTTATCTTTAAACTTGAGCATAAGACGTCATAAGACCGAAGCCATCGTGGGATGTGTTTCAATGGTAATTATACTAATTCTGTAATTAATTGTTACGTATACTTTGAATATAAGATCCCGGGCATGAAGCCGCGATCTAATGTATCATGTAACAAAACGTTAACTGTCGTATGTCCAGATGGCTGAGCGACGTCGCGCTTGCTTCATAAGCGGAAGGTTACGCGATCGAATCCAGCTCGATGAATTTTTGTTTTGTTATGTTTTATTTTGACATTTGGAGAAACAATAGTGCACAGATTTCATACGTTTTGAACAAGATCTCATTTTTGTTTAAAACGCGAGAATAAGTTTGTCACTTTTGAGTCTGAAACTATAATTTTGTTATTGTTGATATTGAAAAACCGATTTGAATAGGTTGACTGAAATGAAATCATACTGGCGATTAATAAGGAAAAATAACTGCTACGTTTATAATTTGGCATATACTTTAATTTTCTAAATATGAATTACGTTTCCTTCTGGAAACTTTCTGTATAACTTTAATGAAATTTGTAATACAAGCCTCTTTTAAAGAGAGTTACACTATCTACAGATATAGCAAAATCTAGTTCTTTAGCTTCATAAAACATTGAGTTTTGTGCATTTTTCTCAAAAAGAGTTAGAACGCAAATTTTTTTTGATAATAGAGAGATATCGATGGTAACACTTTCGAAAGAATTCTTCAAATGTGCGCGTACTAGGAACTCTAAAATCGATCTTTAAGGTCTGTGTAAGTTTAAAGTATTAACTTTACTAATATGCCGTATAATAGTAGTGTACAATTCTTATGAAAATTCGCTACTATAAGGCACTTGCTGCGTCCCGAATTTTTTTATTACAATAATCAAAACGACTCTGATAACTACTATTGCCCAAATATCTAGTTTATACCCCCTAGAAGCTGATACAAGTAATGCAAAATGCAAAACAAGAAGGAAGAATACTTACGGAAATTACAAGATTTCATATACGATGCAGCACCTGCGACATGAGACGTCAAACACGTGATTAGAAACTGACGACAAACGAAAATATTCCTCTATGGCGGATTTGTCGTGTATGCAACCAACAATATAAAGGACGTATCGGTTTTCCCGCTAGGGCCAGAAATACAGGCAATGGAGTTAGACGTAGGTTTTTCCCAATGTAACCATATGGGTACACGACAGTTCGATAAAGGGTTAATAATAGGTTTGTTCCAACCAGCAGTTTTTTGATCGCCATAAAACTGATTTCAGAACTTTATGATCGATTTCGCGGGCAGGCGTCGACTTTGCACCGTTTAGAAACCGTACTGGAATAACACGAAGTGGAACGGTTCTCTGATCTCCGATACTAATAGTTTTCTGTACATTCTTGATTTGAATGACGTTCGCCGTCTGACAGTTGAGAGTTTGATGGACTAACTAGCTTAATTTTGTTAATTTGAAGTTTTAACTTTTATTAAATGACTTATAATTAAGACATCTTGAGAATAAATTCTTTTGTATTTACGTAAATAATAATTCAGAATCACAGAAAATAACGCGCATTTCGGTTAGTGTAAAATTTTAAATATTCTTGTTTCTATCTCGCAAATCAAAGAAATAGTTATATTTATTTCTTGTCCTTACTATCGTAGATAAAATTAATTTAAATAAAATAATTTTAGATATGCAAGTAGAGCTCATTGTACTTAATGAAAAGTTTATAAATAGTGTGCCTAAGTCTTTGACTACAAATACGCATTTAATAATAAAATGGTTCTTCCTTTTTGGTTGCCCTAGCACCAACAACATTATCCTAACTTAATCAACATTTGATTGCAAGTCACTCTCCTTCAAACCTCACATTTTTTTAGGAAAGGGTGAAAAAGGGCTATTTACAAAATTTATCAATAAATTTAAAATCACCAAACCACTTAAAAATTTGACGTTATTTTAAAAGTAAGCAAATTTTAAGAAAACAAGTAGCTGACGAAAATGACCTACTGCGCAAGTCAGTCCACACAGTTTTTGATTTGGAGTAAGTATAGAAATGACCGTCCTGAAACGGTTCACAAATGAACACAAGTTTAGTTGAAACGCTACCGCTACAGTGATCGTCCAATAAACGATCATCTCCCGGTTGGAACTAGGGCTGGGAATCGAATACGAATAGGTCGAATATTCGACCACGAATTATTTCAACGAGAGTGTATTCGAATACTCCACGAATATTCGAATACACAAACGGATAAATTCCCAGCATTACTCAAAAGCACCGGTACCAATATTGTCAGTTCTGTCCTGTCCCATAGACATGTGTAATCGTGCAAATGCTTTTGGGTCTTGAATAAAATGGTTAATAACTCAGCAACGCATGATTTTTAAATATCAATTGTGCTATACCCTTGAACTCAGAAGGAAATATTGCATTCAAATGGGTAACAATATACAAAATGTTTGGTTAAAAAATATAAAATTTATATCGATAACTGCGGCGAATGGAATATTATTGGCATCATAAATTATTAATATGTAATATGTACACCATCTACTATAAATTAGCCATATTTTTCTAACTAAGCACATTATCAGCTTAAAACGCAAATACACGGGATGCAGATTTATTTATTCATTGATATATGTACTTGCAAATAACGTAAATATGACTAAAAACCTAACTGCTGTTCACTATGTGAAAACTGGAACCTGTGATGAGCACTAATAAGTACACTTGGAGAACACCCAAATCAATACAACACATATTTCAGAGACCTTACGATCGTTTCGTTGACAAAGTCAACATCTTCAGAGGAAGAAAATTCTCTTTTCTTTTCTTCCTCTGAAGATGTTGACTTTATCAACGAAACGATCGTAAGGTCTCTGAAATATGTGTTGTGATGATTTTGGTGTTCTCCAAGTGTACTTACTAACTGCTGTTGTGATAAGCACAATGAACCCGACATTATAATCGTCATTAATTTTTCTAAAATAAACAATGAAACATTTCCGGAATTATTTGAAAGTTAAGAATTAAATAGCTAATTTTCTAGGAAGCAGAGGCAGATCAAAAAAATGATAACGAGACACATTCATGGGCTTAGGGGTGTGTTTATTACTGGGGGGTGGCAAACCTAATGTTTCTCTTCAATTCAAACTTTGAACAAGACCGACTGACAGTTAACAAATGACAAACGTATTTACAAATGTCATTTAAACGTCAAACCGTTATGAAGATGAACATATGATAAACTTGACTTGACGTTGGTATTTGTCGGCGAATTATTCTATCGTCAAAATAAAGGTTGTCGAATGTCGAAGTGATTCAACAAAATTTAAAAACGAAATGAGATAATGTTAAATGTATGTTTATTGTTAAGGATAATAGGCTGTGACTGTAGTGCATAATACAAAGCTAAAATTTCATTCTCAATACCTTATTACACAATAGTTTTCAACAACCAAAGTGATAGTGTCACAATAAATTTTGTTTATAACATGTCTTTTGGTGAAATATTAGAACCATCAACAAGGGCCTTAATCGAAGATGATTATGAAGATTATCCTGAATCAAACGAGTAAACTAAACGACCATATAATGTACAAGTTATGGCATTTTACCTATTTTTTTTCCTGTGTTACAGATGTCTTTTAGAATGGGAAGGTTTCAAAAATGTGAGTTCGAAAATCAAAAGTTTGATATGTTTGGAAAGTCCGAAAATTCTTAAAATTTTTAAGAAATGTATACTCAGTGATTTAACATTAGTATGCAGTTTAAAGAATTGTAATGTAAATATTTACTGTGAACCATCACAGAATAAAGGTAAAGAAACCACAAAATATATAATAACTTTGGAAGACATTGGTGATTACTGTTGTGGCCAGGTAGGTTCCGTTTAAATATAGTCTATTATGTAAAATTGTAATTGCCATCCCTCAAAAGTATAACAATAAATACGGTGATCCTTAAGTAGACGGATCTCGTCATTTCATGCATGGAGAGAGCTGCATTGCCGGACAGTGCCTATTGCTCGTGAGAGGGGAAAGATAATGTGGTTTGTGCATCCAGCAGGCGGCCCAAGGCAGGTTTCTGAAAACAGTTTTTTGAAAAGCGCTCAGGAGCTAACCTTCAAATTTATCTAAAAAATATGTTTCCTCACTGTTGTCACATTTTCAATAACAGAAAACTGGTCTTTTGTGATTAATTCAGGTTAGGTTAACTAATATGCAATAAGTTTAGCATTTTAAAGTTAGGAAAAGCAATAACATTTTCTTTAAGTTGATCAGTTGCAAGGAAATGGGTGGACATTATACTTTTACAGTTGTTTTATCAGTAATCCATAGTTATCATGTCATGACTGTCTTATCATAATAGGTGAGATTTTATAGTACTCAAATTATATTTTCTTGTTAGACACAGCTTAGTTTTGTGTTGAATTATAAGTTAAATAAAAACAAGTTGTTTTATAAGTAATCAGATATGCATATGCATGTAGTAATATGTGTTGAAATTATGTTATACATTTAACTTAAATAACTATGGGACAGTGGCGGCTCGTGACATTGGGAGTGGGTGAAGCAGAATGCACGTGGTCCCAAAGAGGGGGTCCAGGGAGAGGAAGACCTCCCCTGCACCACAAATGTTTTTTTTTTAATTTTCAAGGTCGCACATTCTCCTGGCACTTCAGTATTTAAATGAAAAATCCATTTTTACAAAAATAGACTTTCACAAGGAATAATTTTCGGAGTAATGACCAGGAATATTCGATGAGAGGATACTGTACACATACTGTACACGCACACATACGGTGATATAATATGGCGCGTATTACCTATGAAAATCTGTTTATAGAAGGAAGAGCTATAAGCATTTTTTTTCAAATTCAATTCCTTCTCTTTTTTTTTACAACTTGAAATTTTATATCTAATATTTTATTATTTTGAAATTATTCTTTTAGGCGTGATAATAAACAAATCAATTTCACTTGTCAAAAAGAAACATCAAAAATCCAGCTTTTCAAAGTCTGTAAGTGTGGCACATACCAGATTATTTAACGGCACTATAGTAAAATAAAAATACGCCTCTGACGATCCGACTCAATCTAAACTAATGACGGAAACTAAGATTTGAAGCAGGCTCAGAAGGCTGCATCACGTTTGTGGTGTCAGTCTGCAGCTGCTTGACACCTTTACAGTAGTCTGTGATCCGCAATACATAAACGCTGCGCCATGCGGCATGTATACATTCGATTCGGTGATCATTGGACGGGCTTGCAAATTATATCGTATCATAAATTACTATAAAAACACATTATCAACTGCGGCGCAACGTAACACAACATTTTTATGTGGTTGTACCAAATGAATTTAAGGAAATGAAAAAAATTAAAATTATGGTGGATTTTGAATAAAAATGTTTAGCTTAACAGAAAAAATATAGGTGAAGCAGCGCTTCACCTGCATCATTTGATGAGCCGCCACTGCTATGGGATACTGTCTAATCCTCTTTCTTTGTTTTATGGATAACTGAAAATTACTAGAAATATATATATATATATATATATATATATATATATATATATATATATATATATATATATATATATATATATATATATATATATATATATTTATATATTTGATATTACATTTTATTTGTAGATGGTTGAAGGATTGGCTCCATGGTTAGAAAAATCCCAAGATATTTTTACAATTACTTCTGCACCAGTAGCTACATACCAGAATAACAATAAAAATAGTAGATTTGACACACTCCTAAGAGTTTTGAGTACCAGAAAAGAAATAAACAACAATTATGATAAACTTGATACACCAAATTTTATATCTGGTCTAAGTGGAGGCATTCTGTCTTACTGCATTCACACTGGCAAAAATTGTTCAAGTTTCATCGCCTACATGGACTCAACACCAATTAATTCAGTTAGTTCATACCCTGTGGTGCAGCTGGCTGAAAAACTTGGATTAGCACCAAAAATACACAGTTTAAAAAATGAAATACCCCCAAGTAATTTGTATATGTAATAGGTAACTAACTTTTGGAAAACGTATCGACTTACCTACTGGATTAAAAACCTAAGATTGAACTTATGTTTTGTAATAATGGTTCATTTTAGTTAAGACACTTGAAGTTTTTTTAAGGAGATTCTTTATTTGTACAAATATTTTGATAAAATAAATGTGCTGATTTTAATAGTGTACTCATTTCAAACTTTCCCATTTTACTTCCACATCATCAATACATGTGGAAGGATGGCATCAGCAACAAAAATTTCACAAATTTTTTTGTTTGTCGTTCTGTATGTCTGTCTGTTGTAGCCACGATAACTTTAGAACGAATTGAGATATCATCTTCGAATTTGGTATACAGTTAGCACCCGACAAACGAACAGCTCGGACTGTTTTTGAGTAAAATCGCTCCAGGACGTAAGGGATGAATAGGGGGAGATTTGGCAAAAATTGACATTTTTTCGCTAAAACTCGAGTAATATAACGTTTTAGGGTTTGTTTATTAGAAAAGTTTCAATTTTATCAAACATTTGGTATTCTGTGTTGAAATTGAATTAGGGGTTGACGTGTGGGTCTGGAATATTGGTGACAGAAATTAAAAAAAAAGTTTTTTTCTTTAAAAGGCGTAAAAAATCGATAGAAAACTTGATTCTGGAACCAATATTCGTTTTTCTGTCAGTCTATCGGCCTGTACGTCTATCTGTTAGCGGGCGCAATAACTTTCGAACGAATTGGGGGTATTATCTTCAAATTTGGTATCCAGTTAGCACCCGACTAAGGAATGCTTCGATTTGTTTTTGGGTTAGATCGCTTTAGAGGGTAGGTGATTTGGTGAAAATTGACATTTTTTTGTTAAAGTAATGTAACGTTGCAGAAGTTTATGTGTACAGGAATATGAATATTTTTTGTGGACAAGTCATGGACCCTAAAATCATTTCATGAGAATGTCTTTCTGAGGAGAGTTTATCATCACAGCTATGTGGAAGTTATGATTAAATTTGCAGCACTATTTTTCATGAGAACAGCAAATGTCATACAAATACAGGTTAAAAATTCTTGGCAGAGTTTACGAGAGCAGATTCTTATGCTCGGTACTCTATAGTTTATATTTTCACATTTCAATGCTAGGTTGTACTAACATTCCTGTCAAAATAGAACATGTGTTGTCAGGCAGTAATCAATCAGCATGAGCTTAAGTAACGTGATTACACATTACCAGTTGAGCAGAGAGTAGTGCTTACCTGTCAAAACAACTTAAGAGTGCAGCTTACATTCACAGAGATTTAAGGAAAACTGCGTTTCTGAGTCGGTAGTCAACCATTGGTAATTCAGACATGGTAGGACTTCCCGGCAAAGGTGAACATCCAGGATTAACACATCAGGATCAGGTAGATAGCAGAATAAACAGGCTTGTCCTACAATGCAGTATAAAACATTATATCAAAATAACGATATGATTTTTTTTTCTGTGAGATGGGTTCTACAAATATTAGTGAACAATGAAAAGAAGAATCGTGTTTTAATTTGCTGACGGTTATTACACACAAGTACAGAGCAGACGATAGTAACTTTGTTGGCCGTTTGGTATGCGTTCAACACTATAATCCTGATACCAGATTATGGAATGGAGGCATGATGGCTCCCTGCTCATTGAAAATCACAGCCCTATGCAAGAAAAGTAATGCTTAAGGTGTAATTTTGCCTGATTATTTAAAAAGCAAAGCTTCACTTTAATGATCAGTACTCTGCCAGTTTATTCAAAGTTTCATGATGCCACAAAAATTGCGAAAGGTTGAGAGCAAGACAATATACAAGTCGGTTATTACAATCCCTGCTATCAACAATGCTGGTTTCAACCTATAAGGCATCTATCCTAGTCACCAGATCTGGCAGCAAGCAACACAAACTGTTTACATAACTTAAAGAAAACTAGAGGGGGAAAGATTTCAGATAATGAAGTGGACAACTACTACTACTCTTTACGCCATTCCCATAAAGAGGTAGGCGCACCATAAAGTCTATGCTATTTCCTAATATTTCCCCATGCACTTCTGTCCTGACATACTATTTTTGTTTGTTTTACGTCCATACAACTTTGCATACATGTTCTCCTATTATGCACACTTTTAAAATCCTCTTTTAATATATCGCCCAGAACATACAACCAAGCTTTCTTTGGTCTTTCACAACCTCTTACCACCCACATGTTCTTTACAAATTATACTTGCCATTCTAACATCCATTCGTTCTATGTGCCCAAACCATCTAAGCAGGCTGCTCTTATATTTACTTTCAATAGACTTTTCCACATTACATTAGTTCAGAACTCATTCACTTCCAACTTTATCCTTCCTGTTTTACTCGCCACTCGTCTCAGGTAGTCCATTCTCACATGTTTTGCTTGACACACCCTCATACCCATATAGCACAGTTGGTACTAGTACACTGTTATACACAGCGGCTTTGGCCTCTTTAGATACACATTCACGACTAGCCGCAGTGGTCATAGCTGCACAGCACCTTTCTACGTGCTACTCTACTTTGTATCTCATCATCTATTCTTCCACCATTTGAAAATAGTCTTCCTAAATATCTCAATTTACTAGACTGTCATTTATTGAGAGACTGCAATTATTGTTTCACCTCTTTTGTCAAATACCATAACTTTAGTCTTTTCTGAGTTTATACATGGATTCATTTTATTTGTTGCTGTCATCAGTCTCTCTAATACTTGCTGCATTTCTCCTTCAGATTCACTAAGTAGTACTGCATCATCAGCATATAGTAACATCTTTACCTTAAGAGTCGTCTATTTTTACGTTTTCTGTCTTCAAGCAGATTTCTCTCAAACATTTGTCAATGAATATGTTGAATAATCACACATCCTTGTTTGATACACCCTTTTTAATTATAAAGTTAAAATAGTTTATTAGTTCGCACACATGCTCTACTGCCATCATAAAGCATTTTAATAGCTTGAATCAGTCATTTACACTATATTCTTTCAAAATACTTGACAGCTTCTGCCTACCTACAGTATCATATGTATTCCCCAAATCCAGAAAGGTGCAATATACTTTACAACATTCAAATGCCTCAACTTTGGTTTTTGCTTGTTTTTCTTGTTTCCTCCAATTAAACACAATATAGTTTATTATACTTTTTACATCATTCCTTTGCCATGTATACTTGTGGATATTTTTGAGTTTAAAACCCGTGCTTGATTTGAACAGCCGCTTTTCCAGAGACACATTAATCAAACAGCCGTCATTAACTCTTACATTTCCTTGTAGTCCCATTAATTTATCTGTTTAATTTTCTTTCCAAATGTTTTCCTTCTCTATCACCATTTGTGGGTGCATAACAGTCAGCCAAAAACACTATGTATACTGGTTTTCATCTATACTTATATTATTCTTAGCCAAACACATTCATAGCCCTTATGTTCCCTGACTACTATGAGTATTTTCTTCAACACCTAACCATAGGTAGCCCATCATTAATAAAAGTAATATGTTCAACAGCAGTTGCACATGAATTGTACCCAAAAGTGGCTGAGCATAGAGACTGAGTTTAAGGATTACACACAGTTTGCGAATAAATATATTGTAGATTTATTCGATAGGTTCATTGATTAAGAAATGGTGCTATTTCTCATACAGGAAACCAGTAAATATGCTCTCTTCATAAACTAGCCTGATCCAAAAGTATCCGTAAAAGAAATGAAATGCTTCATAGCCATACTGATTTTCAGTGGTTATAATGATTTTCGCAGCAAGATAATGTGCTCGGAGCAAAGCCTCGATACTAGAAATGAGCTTGTATATAATTCTAAGTGATGCAATTGCTTTGACCAAATGTTGAGATTTGTCCATCTAGCATCTAACGATTCTGGCTTCAATCCAGAAGACAAGGTATGGAAGATAAGGCCACTCAAAAATAAAATTAAAGAAAGGCATTGGAAAGTTTTTGTCCCCGAAAAAACCTTGCTTTTGATGAAATATTATGGAGAGCATAGCTTGTATGCATTTCAACCGGAATAGTACGCTTTTGACCCTACCCTATTTATTATTAAGACCAAGACAACCAGATTAACTAATCTAAGCTTCAAATTTAATGTCTTTATTAATAATTAACCCAATAGAGATTAGACATTTTTTATATATAAATAACTCAGCAAGGGCAAGGCTGATTTTAATAATTAAGCAAAGATCAGATTAAAAGGACACCACGTCAAATTACAAGGATAATTAGACTAAATACTTACTGTTGTACGGTCAGTCTTGACCAAGTCTCAGATTTTTCAGGCTTCCAATTCAAGACACTGCTTACGTGGATGTTTATTGTTCAGATATCTAGTTACTCTTCGAAGTTATAATATTGCTGAAGTTAAAAGAGCTTGATAAGGAAATGGTTATTAAATTAAATAACCGAAGTAAAAGACAAGTACAAGTTTTTATTAACCATGAATGAATTTGGCATGGTATTGTGTGCATTGTTTTATGAAATTGAAACAGTAAATTCTAAAATAAAAAATGGACAAGTGAGAAACAATATTGGTAAATCAAAAATGCTCTTAAATCTAAATAAACATGTATTCTTCTATTTAATTATTTTTTCTGGCAAGATAGAATTTTTTAATTTGTTTGAGTAGTATCCTGTTTGCAAAATGATTTTTCTTTATCTGAGCCCAATACTGAAATTTATACATATATGTAAATATTTGTGTTGTTAAATTTAGTGAATGGATTGACAATAAATAAGAACAAAAGGTTAAAAGGCAGCAACTCTGAGATCAATCATGTATATGCTTAAATGTATGTCATTAATTAATTAAGTTTACTATGTAAGCTGCAGCATATAATTCAAAGAAACGGCCCTAATAACGTCACTGTGTAAAAATAATTTTGAATACACTGACTGCCCTTAAATGACTTTCATTGAATGTTCTTTATATCATAATTAAGAACTGTCCATGAGTGATGTAAAAGAAAGTTTCGGCTCACTTGCATAAGTTAGAAGAAGAACCACTTGCTTCCAGATAGCATAACCCCCCTACAATCTTGAGCTATGAAAAGCACCCTGGATAAAGCCTATTAAAGCCCTAAATTGGACCTAGGCTACATGAAGAGCACACCTAAACCGAGTGTGACATTAGCCTCGGAGGGTTGAGCTGAATCTCGACTCTTGATGGATACTAGACAGCAGACCTAGATACCAGCCTTAAATTTTAGCTCTCAAGCTCACAATTTGATTTTGAGGTTATTGGTGGATCCGACACAAATGTGAAGACCCAGGCGAAGACAACAACTTATCACAACAACAGTGAAATTTATTATGACGGCAGCGAAAGTTGTTAGAACAAAACTTGTTGCATTTAAAAGGAAAAACTGTTACTTTGCCACTAAAATCTTTTACATAGACACTATTCTTTCTGCACTAGGCATACCACATACCGATCTCTTACCTAACGTGAAAGTTGTCTTAGGTAGTTCGTTGCTGTTGTTGTCTATATGACAACATCGAAAGATCCGAGCTAACACGGAACTTGTCTTAGGTAGTTACTTGCTGTTGCTGTCAATCAGACAACCACTGAACATCTCAAATAACGCAGTAGTTGCTGTGTTGCGCATTTGACCAGCACCGAAATTCTGAGGGTAACGTGATAGTTGGCTGCAGTTGTTGCCCATTTGACAAGCACCGACAATGTGAGAGCCAGTCAGGTTTTGCGCCGCCTTAAGTAACCAACTCGGTCTGCCAGCAGGCGTCGCACACTTGCTGCCAGATTTTTTTTGTCCTTTAGTTACTCATTTGACTCTGTGTATAGAGAGAGATGCATTTTCAGCATTTGTTCTCTGCAGACCCGGTCGAACCTCTGCTCTCAACGGCATGTCTTTCAGCTGTCAAAATGACTCATAATTTATGGGTGGAGAAATCCTTATTTATCAAATAATTCTCTTCAACAAAAAACAATATAGAAGAACATTACCTCACCGTTTTTGGCCTTTAGATCTCATTGAAAAACTTTTATCCTCTGGCGGAAGGCTAGTAAGGTGTTTACCAAATGATTTTGTAGCGAATTTTCAATCTTTTTTTACTCATTCGATGTTTCCTTCGCTATTTCATTTTGAAAAAGCGCAGTGACCGTAACAAGCTGTAAGGAATTTCTAAGAGGGTAACCAATCCGTTTTGGTTATAAGGTGTGGTGTTTGAACACTACTATGGGCTATTTGATTGAATCTGAAATATATAAAGTAAATCTGTAATCCCTGATGTAGACATCGAGAGAAATTACGGAAAGGCAGCAGCTCCCTTGGTGAAAGTTGTAGAATAGTTCCCAGGTCATCTGAAATCTTTTCCATTCTCTTTTTATTTTGATAACTTATTTACCGCTTTTAGTTTATTACAATATCTGTGTTTGAATGGATACGGCAGCACAGGAGCCATCTGAGAAAATCAACTGCCGAGAAATTGTCCTTGCCAACCAAGAAAAATTTGTTAAAGAAGGAATGAGGATGTTTTGAGTGTTATCAGTAAGAGTGATGATGTTTTAGTTACGAAATGGCTGCACAATTCTGTAGTTTGTATAGCCGGCAATATCCATGGTAACAATCCTGTCTCACTGGTTGGGCATTATTCACAAAAGGAAAGAAGGCATATAACGGTCAATCGTCTGGCATTACCGACTGAATATAACAAAAAGATGGGCGGTACTGACTGCATGGATCAGAATGTTGGCTAATATTGAATCCAAATTCAGAACAGAAAGTGGTACTCGTCATTTACATGGCTCATTGATATTTCAGTTCACAATGCTTGGTGTCTGTACCGAAACTCTGGTAATCAGATTTCTGAGCTGAACTTCAGAAGAACCATCGTGCAAGTTTATTTAAAAAAATATTCAACAGCACCCAAATGAACTGGCAGAACACCATTTACCACCTCTCATTTACAACAAATCGCTGATAAGGTAAGGTACAATACAATTGGTAATCTCATCGAAAAAGTTTCCAACAAGAGAAGGCATTGTGCTGGAAGATTCTGTAAAAGGTAGACACGAACCCAGTGTCGAAAATGTGGTGTAGGACTTGGCATAGACGGTTTTATTAGTTATCACATGGAAACAGCATAATGTATTTTAGTTTGAATAAAATTTCTTTGGTAAATAATGTAATACATTTATTTTTTACTGAACTACTAAAGCCATTTTGCTTACCTTACTGCCTAGCGTTATATGTATATGTAACATAAAAGACAGGGTGTTCTAAACATCCAGTTAAATTAATTTTTACATTTACCCTTATTTTTATAGCACATCTTACAATCTGTGTATGGATAAACTAGATTTAAAAAAAAATCTGGGCACTAATGGGTTAAATATTTGATAAGGCTTTCTGCAACCGAGCACTAGTCTTGCATTATATGGGTCAGGGGCGGAGCAAAAAGATCCTTCCTCATGCTATTATTTTTTAATGTGTTGCAGAAGATCTAAAACTCATGCAAATTACAATAGAAGTTATTTGTAAAAAAAAACCTTTTTTTAACAACATTTATTAAAAATCGTTGTCTACCTATAACATTAATTACAATAATAAAATGAAGTAAAAACAGGTATACATAAATAGTTGAGGTCTAAAATAAAACATTTAATATACTATCTATGAAACAGACATTTTTACGTCCACGTGTAAGTCTTATTTTCACTGGTATATTTAAGACACTCTGTATTATAGAGGTGATTGGGATTTGTGGAACAAAAGTGTTTTAGAACTCTAGGATTTAGTCCACAGTCTGATAAATTTTCCTTTCCAAATATTGTGCTGCCTTGAGCCTCTTTACTTTCCTGGGAGTGTTTATGGGTAATTTTACTTAATGGTATCATGGAAGGAATACTAACAAATGTTACAGATACATTATGCTCAGGAGGACTGATGGCAAAAAGATTATGAATCAATGTTGGTAATATTGGACCAATTAATTCTAGAGAATACAAGTCAGCATCATCCACATGTACCTTGCTTTCTCTCACTTTTAAAGACTGCAAAGTTCCACCTAAAAATGAAACGGGTGCTAAAATGGTGGGTGGAATACCTGCCAGGTTTCCAGTATTTGCAGTAGCACTTTTGCAATTGATGAGAAAATTGTACAATGGATGAACTTCAATACCTTGAACCAAAAGTAAGCTCTGTTCTCCATTATCAATTTCACATTCATTTTTTCGCATGATTTTTTCCTAAAAGTAATAAAAGCTGATTAGTACATACACATAAAAGATGGTGATAATTTATTATGATAAAACATTTTGCATAATGTCAAGATGTCGTACATGTGTCTTTTTTACCGAATTTTCATATAAAAAATCGCTAATGAGATCCCGAATTGCAATATAAATATATATATATATATATATATATATATATATATATATATATATATATATATATATATATATATATATATATATATAACTGTAACTCAAAAAATAAAAGACGAATTTGCAGAGTACCTTCCTTTTGTAAATAGCTTGGTTAAGGGTGTTAGCCAGCCCAATCAGACCAGTTTTCCGAAATTTTTAAAATTTTCTTCAGAAATCTTGTTGTAGGTTAGGTTTTAATGTGAGTGGGCCATACCAGTCCTTCCACCGCCATAAGGTCTACTGTCTTGTTGTAACTTTCAAAATAACACAGCTATTTTAATAAAATGTGTTCACGTTGTTGGTCGTTTAGCTTTACATCCATTTTTGCAGTCCTATCCTTATCTCTACTACTTTAGTTTTTGACATATTGATCTTTAGTGTGATTATTTTCAACACACCATGCAGCATTCTTTGTAGTCCTTTTTCCGTTGTCCTATAAGCTCTATGTCATCTGCGTACCTTATGCAATCGAAACATTGTCCATTTATTCCTGCTGTTCTTTCCTTCAGCTTATTTATCGCATCTTTTTTGAATAAATTGAACAAACATGGTGTTAATGGCCATCCTTGCCATACATCTTTCCTTTTAGCTTCAGTTTCACATACGCTAATCTCCATTATAGTACTTTGATTTTGATATAGATTGAAAATAATGCGCCTACCCCTCAAATCCAATCCACATTATTGAATGCTTTTTCCAGGTATACAAAAGCAATACATTTTTCTCAAGCCTTTTTTCCCAATATTTTTAGGGCTACTATTGCTTCCACAGTTCATCACCCATGTCTAAATCCAAACAACTCTTAATTTTGCTTTTTACTGAATTTTCTTTAAAAAAATTCACTAATAAGGAGATCCCGACTTTTGAATGTTGAAAAAAATTCTTCAAATGAGCGCTAATTAGGCCCCCTAGAACACATATTCGGGGTCAGTTTCAATTTATATATATATATATATATATATATATATATATATATATATATATATATATATATATATATATATATATGCGTATGTATGTATCACACTGATAACTCAAAAAATAATGGGCGGATTTTGATTAAATTTGGTGAATATCTTCTTTTTACAAGTGGCTTGGATAAGTTCATTAGTCAGGAAAATCGGCGCAGGTTTTTCCGGAAAATTTTGTGTTTTCTTTCGAAAAAAAATTCATATCTCCGGAAATAACAAAGTAAGGGTAACCAAATTTGGTACGCTGGTTTATATCATTATAAGTAAATTACCTACCAAAATTTAGCTCTGTAAGTTAAAAGATAAAAAAGTTATAGGCTTTAAACAAAAATTTATTGGGGTTCTCCTCAAAACATCAAAGTCGCGATTTAAAACGTCAAAATTGGCAACATTTAGGCAAAGAACCTGAAACTAATAGGAGCTATAGCAAGAAGAATGTTTTACAAAGCCGGAAGTCTTAGATTCAACCGTCATTGTCCTTCATTTTGCTAAAATATTTCCAGAAAATTCATTTCAAATAGACCCTTTCTCTTCTGCTTTAGCAGTAGCCTTAGCTATAGAGTTTATCATTTAATGGTATATAATTTTTGTCGAATTTTCGTAAAAAATCAATAAAAGTTCAATATATCCGTTACAAGATACGAAAAGAAATATTTATACATTAATTATAGGGTGTCTTGAGCTACATCTTATAGAAAAATTCTACAATCACAGGGTGGCCCATAAGTCGTTGGTGATACAAATTCTCTTTTTTTTTTATCGAACATGCCTTATTGGATTTTTGCATTTTCCATCGAAATATAATGTATGTTTGTAAGAAAATAAATTCGGGACGCAGCAAGTGCGTTATGGTAGCGAATTTTCATTAAATGTAGCGAATTTTCATTAAATGCTTCAAATTTGAATAGCTCAATTTGCTATTAACCTATAAGGTTGGCCAAGAACCCAGTTGTTTCGGGTACACTTTAAGTTTACTTTCGGATTTTTTTTTTACATTTTCAAACAATAAAGTTATTTTGATGAGACATAGCACATTGTTTCTACTATATAGGTTATACTGGTAGCCAAATTTAATGCCTGCTTTCTTAAAAAAAACACACACATATTTGCTTTTAAAAACATTTTAATGAAAATTCACTATGATAACGCACTTGCTGCGTCCAGACTTTTATTATATTCTTCATTATTATTAGTAGAAACTTCGCCACAAGACTCTATACACTTATTGTTCCGTGTCGGTTGCAATTTCACGTCTTCATCATTTTTGGAATAGTAATGCTTTTATTATTTATTAACTTACTTGACTGTTCCCCCGACATAACATTTTTCAATCAGTTGAAAAACTTCTTTCTCACCAGAATTGCATCTATTGTATGTCTCTTCGTTGTTAATCTTTCTTCACCTGTTACGTGTTAGTATTTCTGACGTCATTAAGGGTTTCCTTGGTTCTGGCTTCTTCTTGTATAGTATTGTCTCTCTGTTTTCCACAATGGCCTTTAAGCTGCTTTTTATGTTTGTCCGCACAGATATTCCTTGGTTGAGATTTACTTTATTGGTTTCTTCTTTAAACTTTCCCAGTTCCTCTGCAACTGTTTGTTTACATTCCATTTTCTTCTTGTATTTAGTCTATTCCTTGTTAACGTGTTTCTGAACTTTGCTAGTATGAGATTATGACCATTGTCCATATCTGCAGC
Organism: Tillus elongatus; assembly: GCA_964006375.1. Lineage (NCBI taxonomy): Eukaryota > Metazoa > Arthropoda > Insecta > Coleoptera > Cleridae > Tillus > Tillus elongatus. The sequence continues at coordinate 152,073,178 of OZ023262.1, forward strand.
AGGGTATGAGTAACCTGATTTGAACAAATTACTGACATTTCTTGGTAATTATAAAGTCTATTTGATACCTTCCTTCTGTATTCTCTGGTGCTTTCCATGTATATTCTCTTCTTTTGTGTACCTCAAACATGTGTTTTAATTAACAGACTTCAAAAAAGGAGGAGGTTCTATTTTCGCCTGTACGTATTTTTTATGTATGTTCACTGATATTTTCGTCAATTGTGGACCAAAAAAAAAATCTTTTTGTTTTTGTTTGACAAGGTATACATCTGAGGTAGTCCCATTTTCCCCAAGTCAGGGTCTGATGTTGGGATCTCATGGAAATTGAGGGAAACCCCCAAAAAATATTTTTTTATGTATGTTCATCGATATTTTTGTCAATTGTGGACCCATCTTAAAAATATTTTTTTTATTTACTCCTGAGGTGGTCGCATTTTCACGAAGTGAGGATCTGATTATGGCATCTCAGGGAAATCGAGGGTGATCCTCTTATTATCTATGCAACTTAAAGTTCTACTGTAATACAACACTTTGATTATATCATAGCAGTTTTCTAATACTGTACTCACTACGTATGTCTATTTACACTAAAACGCGAAAAATAACTGGATTACAGATTTAATTCAAAAGATAAAAATTAATTCAAATGAAGTATTATTATATGCGCTACCTACTTATCTGTTTGAAGTCGGTGCTAAGCCTGAAACACTATAATAGTCAGTGATACAAACAACTTAATTAATAATGGATTATAATTCTAATGAAATACCTAAATATGTTTTTAATTATCAAAGACCACCCCACGCTTACGCATTCCGCCACGGGTAGTGGCGTGCGGTCCATGGAAGCAAGGGAAGCATTGCTTCCCTTAAAATAACGACTACATACCTACTAAAAAATAATTTATATTAAACCGCAATATTTATAATCTCCTTTGTATTTTAAATATTAAATTTCAAAATTTGAAACTAATATAATTATTAAAAATTTTAATTCGCAAGCTCACACACATAATTATTTATTATGAATCATACTGTACTTGTTTGTATATGGGCTCTTAGCGCAAGGACGTCGTCGCAGTAAATACGACCAGCATGAACCTGATACTACGGGTGGACGGGTGGATGCAATGCCTTCAGTTAAATACATGTAGTCAGCAGACCACTTGAGGAGAAACGCTCGCTCGCTCGCTCGACGTGTGTACGTGTATTTTTAGAACGTATTTTACCGGGAAGAGCCGCTACACATAGAAAGAGAATGTCTCGCATTATTTCGCAAATATAAGCAGTCGACCAAGTTAAATACATTGGCATTTTACGAGTATTAATATGGCTACAAGTTCATCAGCTTTTAACAGCGGCGACGGTGGGGGTGGTGATTTACAAACTTTACAAACAAGTGGTAACAATAACTGTGATTGTGTTGTGTGTTTTTTGATGACCAAAGGATTTTCAGCTTTACAGTTTGCTGAAAAACTTGCTATTATTAATAAAGGTAGGCCAAAACCTACTCAAAAAAACTTAAATACAAGAATTAAAACATGTATTCGACATTTCAACGCCGAAAAAACTTATAAACAATATGAATGGTTAACGGGTTGTGAAATCAGGAATAAACTGTTTTGTTGGCCTTGTAGTCTATTTGTGACTGAAAAGGGGGTGTGGAATAAAAGTGGGTTTTCCGACTTGAATAATCTACATAAAGTAGTAAAAAGACATGTTATGTCTAAAGCGCATTTACAGAGCATTTTAAAATTAAGTGTCTTTGGAAAAACGCGAATTGAACACGCCGTTGACAAGCAGATAGAAATTAGTCATCGCCAACACAATGAATTGGTTGATAAAAACAGAAACATATTAAAAAGACTTATTGATGTTGTGTGTTTTCTTGGTCAACATGAATTGGGCTTCAGAGGTCATGACGAAACAACTACATCTGCAAATAGAGGAAACTTTCAAGACCTAGTTTCTTTAATAGCCAAGTACGACATTTGTTTAAAAATCACTTGGAACAGTCTAACGTTTTTCGCGGGACAAATCGCATTCAGAATGACTTAATTTCGGCCGCTGCCACTATTATTTTAAACAGAATTAAATCGGAAATTAAACAGACTCGTTTCATTGCTATTGTTCTAAATGAAACAACCGATGTAACTAATTTTAGTCAACTATCTGTAGTAATACGCTACGTAAAAATGGATGGGAGTGTACAAGAAAGATTTTTAGGCTTTAAAAATGTGACAGAAGATCGTACCGCAAACGCTCTATATAAAATTGTGCTTAATATTATGAAAGATATTGAGGAGGCTGATAATAAATTAATTGCCCAAAGCTATGATGGAGCTGCTGTTATGGCCGGACATTTAGGAGGTCTTCAAGCTGAAGTGCGAGAAACGTTCTCCAGTGCTTTATTTGTACACTGTTTTGCTCATTAAATTTAATTTTATCCTAATCTATAAATCATATTAAAGAATGTAAAGTGTTTTTTGCTACCCTAAGTGGAATGGCTGCTTTTTTTCCCAATCTACGAAGCGCACACAAGCCTTAGACTCAATTGTTAAAAAACGTTTACCCAAAGTAGCTGCAACGCGAAGGAACTACAACGGCAGGCTTGTTTTAACTATATTTGAACACCGTGAATCGTTAATTGAACTTTTTGAAAATATTATGGAAAATAGCAAAAATTGGGACGCAGAAACAATAAATAGTTCTAGAGGATTTTTGGATGGTTTGAAAAGAGACTTTAATTTTTTACTTAATATATTTTCGGAAATATTTCCGTTTTCAGATAATGTATTTAACATATTGCAATGTAAAACAAATGACATTGGTTTTTGCCTGAAAAAAATTAGTGAATTTAAATCCATTATAATTCAAAAAAGGAATGAATTTGATGTTCTGGGAAAAAACAATTAAATTAGGAGAAGTGGAGCCACGAAGAAAGCGTCTGCGCACTGATAATGTGGGAGACCTTCAAACTTCTTATCGCCGCCTTTTCTACGAAATAATAGATCAAATTCAGCAGCAAATTAACTGCAGATTTGATAATCTCAGTGACCTGAAATTTCCTGAATTGTGTAATTTTGGAGGATTTAAAGGGATACCTTTCCCAGAAGATTCATTCAAATAATTATTCCACCACTATGGACATTATTTTGACAAAGCCTTATTACGATCAGAACTTACAGTCATTTATGAAACCGATGTTATTGACACAAAAACTAACGCGAGTGAACTTTTAACTATCTTAAAACAATCAAAATTGGAAAATGCATATTCTGAAGTGTACAAATTATGTGAATTAGTATTAACAATTCCTGCTACTAGTGCATTTGTAGAACGAAATTTTTCTACATTGAAACGTATCAAGAGTTTTGTTAGGAATTCAACAGGACAGGAAAGACTTTCTCAAATATCAATTTTGTCAGTTGAAAATAACCTTGTCCAGGAAATGTCCCAGAATCCACAGTTTTATGATGACTTTATTGACGAATTTGCCAAAAACGACAGAAGAATTGAGTTACACTACAAATAGGTAAGTTGCTGAGAATTGCTTCCCTTATTTAAAATGTCACCGCACGCCCCTGGCCACGGGCGCGGAAAAACCTGCGATGTGGAGGGAGTGGACCTAGCCTATCTATCCACTACCTACTAATTGGCTTGGCACAGACTTCACACAGATAAGTAGGTAGCGCATATAATAATATTTCATTTCAATTAATTTTTGTCTTTTGAATTAAACCTATAATCCAGTTATTTTTTGCCTTTTAGTGCCTATATGAAGTCGGTATATATTTTTTAAAGTTTGTTTATAATCAGATTATTTTCTTTTATTAGATTCTCTCTTTAATCCACTTGTGCTAATCCAAAATTTCCAGCTACAACACATTCCATTTGTTCGCATATTACCGCATTAAAATCTTCTATTATAATTATCTAATCCAGTAATACTGCATATTAGGGGCCAACTAGCTTGAGATAAATCGACTGCCGATGGATGAAGTTTATTACCTTATATGCACTCTGATACTATTTTTATGTTGTGAAAATTCGTTTTTATATTGTGGTAATCTGTTGTTGCTGAGTTATTGACATTACTAGTTCGTTGCTGGTCACATACGGTAAGTTTAAACTAACGTTTAAGCGAATTTTTATTTTTAAAAATCGCTAAATAGATGGGTATCGATAATTAGACTTTGCAAAACATTTTTTCAAATGAGCGCGAATTTGGGCCCCTAGAACCCAAAACCAAGGTCCGTTTGAATTTTTATACGTGCGCGCGCGCGTATATATATATATATATATATATATATATATATATATATATATATATATATATATATATATATATATATATATATATATATATCAGCTGTTTAAAAATAGAAGAAAACTCTTTTTTCTTTTAAAAGCTTCTGTGGTGATAATTATTATACATTACTGGTTCGTCAGTCACTAAAAAGAAAGAATACAAGTAAATACATACAATAATTATTATAGAAAGGTACAAAATACTTGCTTAAGTTCTTGTAGGTAAGTATTTTGTACATTCCTATATTAATTATTGTATCTTTACATGTACCTATTCTTTTTAGTGATTGACGAAGCAATAAAGTAATTGCGAAAGCTTTTAAAAGCAATTTGTAAGTATTTGATATTTGCGAGTCAATAACACAATTTATTATCTAATATGAAATTTAGCTACGAATTATCTCTCTCTCTCTCTCTCTCTCTCACACACACACACTATATATATATATATATATATATATATATATATATATATATATATATATATATATATATATATATATATATATATATATATATATAGTTGAACATGTCTTATTATTGAGCATAAAAAACAAATTTAAGTCATTGACAAAGGGAAAAACATGCCTAAAAAAGTACTTAATTATACATCTTTTTAGAAAAATTTGTATTGATTTTAAATGCCTCAAACAATATGTACCTATTAGCAGTATAAAACATCTTTAAAACTCTTTTTTTAACTACATTTTTCGCCTCGAGCATTCACTCATACGGCCACATCTTTACAATTATGGGGATTTATTTTTAAGTAGTTGCTTTTGCTTTTTTACGATATTTTTTCATTTAAACAAAATTTGTTTGTGTAGCTTATAGAGATTCAGGATAGAGCCCAGTGATCCTGTCTCCAGGAATAGTTAGCGGTATCAAAAATATTTTAAATCATAACATTTTTTAAATAAAATTCATATTTTTGTGCTTTTAGTGAATTTTCTTAGAAAAAATTCACTAATGAGGAGATCTCGACTTTTGAATTTTGAAAAAATTTCTTCAAATGAGCGCGATCTAGGACCCCTAGAACCCATATCCGGGGTCAGTTTCAATTTTTATATGTTATATATATATATATATATATATATATATATATATATATATATATATATATATATATATATATATATATATATATATATATATGTGTGTGTGTGTATCACACCGATAACTCAAAAAATAATGGGCCGATTTTGATAAAATTTGGCATGTACCTTTCTTTTGTAAATGGCTTGGATAAGTTCGTTAGTCAGGAAAATCGGACGAGGTTTTCCGGGAAAATTTTGAGTTTTCATTCGAAAAAAATTCTTATCTCAAAGAATAATATGCCGATTTTGATAAAATTTGGCATGTACCTTCCTTTTGTAAATGGCTTTGATAAATTCGTTAATCAAAAAAATCGGACGAGGTTTTCCGGGAAAATTTTTAGTTTTCATTCGAAAAGAATTATTTTCTCAAAAAATAATGTGGCGATTTTAATAAAATTTGACACGTACCTTCCTTTTGTAAATGGCTTTGACAGGTTTGTTAGTCAGGAAAATCGGACGAGGTTTTCCGGGAAAATTTTGAGTTTTTATTCGAAAAAAATTTTTTTCTCAAAGAATAATAGGCCGATTTTGATAAAATTTGGCATGTACCTTCCTTTTGTAAATGACTGATAAATTCGTTAATCATAAAAATCGGACGAGATTTTCAGAGAAAATTTTGAGTTTTCATTGAAAAAAAATTTTATCTTAAAAAATAAAAAATCTATGATAACCAAATTTGGTAGATAGGTTTACGATATAAAATGTAAACTATACACGAAAATTTAGATTTCTATGTTACAAGAAAAAAAAGTTATAATAAAATATTTGTGCCAGATCATTTCTATGAAAATTCACTATTTGGTTTTCTTCTACGTTTTTTTTTTGTGGTAAGTCCAGGGTCAGGTAGAGGTTAGGTCAGGTCAGGTCGTTGAGGTCTGCTTCGTAGAGTGCTTAGTGCATAAACAACATGAAAAATGGTGCCCCTTCAACCCCCAAAAAGCTGAGGGACCTGAGCTGTGGTGGAGGGGGAAAAACATGTTTAGAAGTGTTTATACAAAAAGTGAAAAAGCCTGCTTATAGAGGTCGAATTAAGTTGTTTTTATTGATTTTGCCTGTATATTTTCTTCCCCGCCGAGTACTCATATTAACTCCGGGTCCCGTTACTTTTGGAGGGGTTGATTCCACAACATCTCTCTTGTTGCTTATGCATACATTGAGTCTTTTAAGCGTGTTTCTCAAAACATTTTTCAGAAATCACGTATGCCGGTTATCTGCATACTTACCGTTAAATGTATTCTACTTGACACCCCCCCCCCCAGGGCAAAAAAAGAAATTGGTTTTTGTGGATTACATTCATTACTGCATCCATACGCAACAGCAAGATTAATCATTTTTAAATTTAAAAAAAAAGCAAGTGTACCACAGCTTGACTCGCGAAAGCAACAAGTCTTGATGCAGCAAGTGAGCTATCATAGAAATAATCTGGCACCAAATATATTTTTTATTAAATGCTTATGACTTTTTGTCTTGTGACATAGAGATCTGAATGTCGGCATATAGTTTACTTTTTATAACATAAACCCAAATTTGATCGCCATAGCTTTGTTACTTTCTGAGATAGAAAAAAAGGCCGAAAGAAAACTCAGAATTTTCCTGGAAAACCGGTGCTGATTTCGTTGGCTAACGAACTTATCCAAGTCACTTACAAAAGGCAGGTACTCACCAAATTTCATGAAAATTGGTCCATTGTTTTTTGAGTCATGAGTGTGATACATACATACATACATACATACATACATACATACATACATACATACATACATACATACATACATACATACATACATACATACATACATACATACATACATACATACATACATACATACATACATACATACATACATACATACATACATACATACATACATACATACATACATACATACATACATACATACATACATACATACATACATACATACATACATACATACATACATACATACATACATACATACATACATACATACATACATACATACATACATACATACATACATACATACATACATACATACATACATACATACATACATACATACATACATACATACATACATACATACATACATACATACATACATACATACATACATACATACATACATACATACATACATACATACATACATACATACATACATACATACATACATACATACATACATACATACATACATACATACATACATACATACATACATAATACAAACACACACACACACACACACACACTTTATATCCACCATTTTAGGTTGTATACATCCACTACGTATAAAAGAAGAACTTATGGGACATTTTTGCAGAATAAAAAAGTACTTTCAAATAGGCGGTATGTCCTCAGGTACCAACCATTCGTGCAGCTTGTATTTCAAGGATGAATCTGGTTACGAAAGAAACATCTCAAAACAATCAAGAAAATATTTACAGAAGCTATTTACAATGAAAACATTTAAAATGGACTCAAACGAAATAATGCAGTGTGAATGGACAGATGGGATAATTAACTGGTCAACGTATTTCAATAAACTTACACCAGGTCACATATCAGATATATCATGGCGCTTCGCAAAAAACCGCCTGGCAGACGCCATATTCTTAAACAGAGCAGGAATTAGAAACACCGACTCATGTCCATTCTGTACGAATGTCCAAGGAACTTCATGGCATTTGTTGATGATATGCCCAGAAAGTTTATTATAAGTTACAATTATGGCAGTTTGTAAAAGTAATTTTGAAAAAAATTCTCCTACGCAATAATATAAGAAATGAAGAAATAGTCTGTGGTTTTGTGGAATCTACTGAAAAACAACAACTCGCAAACTTTATGGTAAACCTAGCCAAATTAACAATATACAACAACCTGATCAATTTCTTCAAGAACCAGATAAAACATGCATTTAAAGAAACCTACATAAAGAAGCTAAAGGCCCACATTTTTAACGAATATGCATGGTTTATGGGGAAAAACCGCCTAGTTTCGTTTCAAAACAGATGGTGTATTGGTGAAATAATTTGCAAACTCGACAACCAAGGACTTAATTTTTTAGAAACCTTAAGTCTGTTATTTTTCAAAGAACTTTGTGAAGACTCTAGTTAATGATACTTACATGTGGTGTATATATGTGTGTCTATACGTAGTCATTATGTGAGTTTGTATCTTGCACCAGGCTTGTAGTTAAGAAAAAAAAATTCAAAATTGCATTTTATGGACCATGACATTGTATGTGATATGTATATATATATATATATATATATATATATATATATATATATATATATATATATATATATATATATATATATATATATATATATATATATATATATATATATATATATATATATATATATATATAGATGTATGTATATTTAGTGATATGGATTTTGATGTAGAACTTATGGATTTAATAAATAATAATAATACACACACACACGCACGCACGCACACACACACACATATATATATATATATATATATATATATATATATATATATATATATATATATATATATATATATATATAATTGAAACTGACCCCGTATATGAGTTCTAGGGACCCTAGTTCACGCTAATTTTTTCCTAATTCAAAAATATCCAAATACATATATAACCTTGTTATATTTCAATGCTTGATCACAATTACAATTTGACACAACAAATAAAATTATTTTAAAACTCTTGTCAGTGTTAGCAAACGTTTTCGTCTACAGATAAAACAAAACCAGGTAGAAAATTTTGATAATTATACAAATATTACAGATGAGCCTTATCTTTCTGTGTTCGACAGAGATAACCACTTCTATTATTGTTGATCTCACTTGTGCCTCAGAAAATCGATGCACACACGAAACCACTGCCGGGTCCCTTCCAGCATAAGTTCATCTCAATGCATTTTAATGATTCAAGCATACTTATTATTTTGAATTTTAAACATAGAAAAGACATGAAATGGCCGGATAGCTTTTGTAGGTCAGGCCAGTTGGCTTTATAAATAGAAGAGGAAACAACAAATAAACTGACGTTTCAATAAAGATGTGGGCGGAGTTCGCTTACATTTTTATTTCATTCATGTTAACTTCTCATATACTCGAATGAAACACTAATACTGTCATGTTGTATTTGCAGAATTTAAATTATTTTTATTGCACCATATTTTAGTAATTAACTGATGTAATGATTACTTTAACTGCTACTCTTAGTCTTTCTGAATTCCTATTGCAGCTGTTAAGTTACATTCCAACAGGTGATAAACAATGAGTCCAGAAAAGACAGCTAGTTTGGTGAACACAAATAGTGAAGTCTACATTCTTAGATATTTGTTATTTTGGTAATCCTTAAGATTGATACAAGGATGCGCGAATATTTGCGCGTCCCGAAGCGTCGCTCGGCTGTTTGAATTTCAAACAGCGTTGCCACGTCCTATTCCGGAATCAACAGTCAGGGAAAATAGATAAATATATCTGTTAATTGAAATTTTTATTTTTTAGTTCTTAAATAAATAGTGAAATACTGCTGTATAAAATATATTATTATTACACATAATAGAACTTATGTTTTATATTATATACCAATACCAAACATAATATATGCATATAAACACACACACACACATCATTATCGCATAATAAATTAAATGAATAACTTGCAGGCGTTATACGCAAAATAAAAGATGCAACACTGGAAAGAACTTGTATTTTATATTATTTATTATATACTAATACCAAACAATATACACATACAAACACACACACACAGATATTATATATATATATATATATATATATATATATATATATATATATATATATATATATATATATATATATATATATATATATATATATATATATATATATGTCTATCGTACACTTTGAAGACATTTTATATGATACATCGCACATTTGAACCGTTTGAGCATGGTGTCGGAAGTGACATTGTCATGTATAGCATTCTTCAAGCACGTCAAGTGTCCAAACTGTTCAATGAGACACGTAACGTTCAGTTTGGACACCCGTTACGTATTCGTTTTCCTGAAGTGTCAGCATACCAAAATAAAAGTTGTTTAAACAAAAATTGATTAAATTGATCTGTATCTATTCAGAAAATCAATCACTTAAACCAAATTTATAAATCTCCTAAACTATTATCCACCCATGTTGATCAATTTTGATAATTAATAGTTTGTTTATTCAGTTAAAATACTTTCTACTTTTTTTTATATCTTTACTTCCCCATCTTACAATACTAAAAACAATCGATTTCATTAACACCCTCTGATTTATTGGGTAGAATGAGCTATACTATTGACTAACATTAGAATGTTAATTTTAGTTGAAATTCACAGCAAACAATTTTCTTTGTTTCTTTCTTATGGCTTATGTATGTTAATACACCAAATTGACAATAACTGGTTTATTTTTACAATCAGAATTTCATAAAGATTAAAAACATCAAAAATTGGCAGATCAAATTTGTTTACAATTTAAATAATTTGTTATTTTGTTAGATAAAGGTAAAAGTTCAGAATAATAATAATTGACATTTGATATAGGCATGATCTTCACACCATCTAACGATAAATAGTAGAACTTCAATTATTTAATTAAACTAGGGTAACATTTTGTACGTCAGTTCATGATTCTGAGTACCCAGAGTTAGCAAAGTTTGGAAGGGGGGTTAGGGATTATGTATACTTTTTTTCGTTAACGTCGGCCTATTTCCGCACTATGGCCAATCACCGACGCCACTACTCAACTATAATTAAAGGTTGAGTTCACTGTGTACAGGTTCCCATTGCGACAGAACCTTTGTTAACATGGGCAGAGTTTACTATATGCCAGCAGCTGAGTTTAAGCGCTCATCTGCTGACTACCGAAACGTTTCAGCAGTTGGAGACAGATGAACGCAATCTTGACTTCAAGCACTATTTTGTAAAGTTTGTCGTTCATTCCCCGCTTTAACAAATTGGCAACAGTTGAGTTCCAGAAGAGACACAGCGGGACTGGTGAACGCATTTTGTTGACACAACTATTCAACTGATGGTGCCTAGTGAACTCAGCCAATCTTCCATTTATTGGTGTATAATAATATATAATTCAAACAAAAACACATATCGACGCAGAAGGTTGTACCCTAATCAAATATTATTAAAATTCGTTTACGTTAATACTCTCTGTTCTAATCGCAAGTCATGTCATAATCGTACATCCTAACGTGCAACTAATAACTAACCAATCAAAGAATGTGAAAGAATTAAACAATCAAAGAGCGCCATCTGTCAATGGGATAGATTAAAACAAGAAAAACAGGAATTTATTACTATCTTTGGTAAATCTACAGCGAAGTTTTCTAGAAATCTGTTATAATCAATCAGGTGTCCAGAATAACATAATAAAATAATATAAAATCTAGTCAGAATATAGACTATAAAAATGCTCTGCCTGCTTTAACTCTCAGTTGAGGCACCTTTTTAACCGTACTTCCCACGCTTGCTTTGGAGTCTAGAAAGCTGTTCATACAACAGTCTTTATATGATCATTCGCTTGGCGATTTTTCAGCTATTGAAAGCAAATTTCTAATGAAAATCCAGTTATTATTTAGTCTAATAACGTTGTCTTAGGGATATTTCTATAATGCTTGTTATGAATATGAAGAATAAAGCGTTAATGCTATTTCTCTATTGTATTGTAGCTTTCACTAATGCCAATGATACAATAAATTCTTGGGGTTGAAATCATTTTGACCGATTGCTTATATACTACTGACATACAGTAACGATAAAAAAAAGCGTGTACCTAATAGTTTTCATTTTTCCTCGTCATTCAAACAGGTACTTACACATGTTTTTTTTTAAATTTAGTAAGTCAATACATTTTCTGATGTGTTTTCACATTATTTGCTATTTGCTTTGGAATGAAAAGCATAAAATATTAATTCACAATTTATACTTGTCTCCATAACCTCCATCTACGACTTAAAATTTTATCTAGTAAGTAAATGCAGAAAATTGTGATTTTTCATCTATACAATGTCTGATTTGGTCAAATAATACTCATTTTAAGAACATCAAAGAAGATGCACTCTTTTATTTTTTAACATTCTTAAACCTTATAGTAGGCTACTATGAGCTTTCACATGGTTCCCACTAAAAACAGCACATCAATTTCCCTGACTTTTCCCTAATTTTCCTGACATGCCAAAATCTATTTCCCCGACTTTGATATTTTACAATTTACCCCCAACAAGTGCAACGCTACACTACAACAAAATACAGTAGGTCCTCGCGTCATGGCGGAAAACACACCATTTCAAATACAAAGCGACCATTGAACGCAAAACTAAAGAAAAACAATTATTGTGGTTTTGTGGAAAAATAAATCATTAAGTAAATGGTTCAGAATTTCACAAAAAGCAAACATATTGTTTCAATTATTTATCATATAAAGGCAACAAATAATTTTTCCCTAACAGGGACAAAAATTCCACGACTCTTAGTCAATATTTTCACAAATTTTCCCTGATTTCCCTGAAAAGAATTTTTCTTCTACAAATTCCCTGTGAAGATGAGAACCTGTGATGAGCACTGATAAGTACACTTGGAGAACCCAAATCACCACAACATATCTTTTTAAAGATCTGAAGCTCACTTCACTAACAAAGTTAGCATCATCAGAGGATGAAAAATTCTCACCGCTAGAATTTTTCATTCTCTGATGACTCTAACTTTGTTAGTGAAAGGATCGTCAGGTCTTTAAATAGATGTGTTGTGGTGATCTGGGTTCTCCAAGTGTACTTAATTTGTTTCAAACATCTATTTTTATATTTAGTTATGGCAAGAAAATGATATTACGCATTGGTAAATACGAAATGATTTCTTTAAAAATTAAGCCGCAATGAAAAATAAATGAGTACAATTAAAATATAGCAACACTTCTTATGCCACACATCTTTCTGTTGGAAAATTGCCTAGACTGCAGTTCACCCGGGTTTCCTTCCAGTTCAAAGTTATAATAATAATTATCTGGTCTAATAACATTGTCTTAGGGATATTTCTATAATGCTTGTTTTGAATATGAAGAATAAAGCGTGAATCCTATTTCCCTATTGTATTGTAACTCTCACTAATGCCAATGATACAATAAATTCTTGGGGTTGAAATCATTTTGACAGATTGCTTATATACAACTGACATACAATAACGATAAAAAGCGTGTACCTAATAGTTTTCATTATTTCTCGGCATTCAAACAGGTACTTACACATGTTTTTTTAAATTTATTTTCACAAGTCAATACATTTTCTGTGGTGTTTTCACATTATTTGCTTTTTGATGTGGAATGAAAAGCATAAAATATTAATTCCCAATTATACTTGTCTCCATAACGTCCATCTTCGACGTAAAATTTTATCCAGTAAGTAAATGAAGAAAATGGTGATTGTGCACCCGCAATGATTTACAGGAACTGATTTGGTCAAAGAATCCCCATTTTACTTACTGTAGAGCGATATCGTTATTAAATTTTGTGATATACACATCCAGAATATATACAAAGTGTAAGGTGTATGAATTGTATAAGTGCTCAAAGTGTACTATGGACATATATATATATATATATATATATATATATATATATATATATATATATATGTCCATAGTACACTTTGAGCACTTATACAGTCCATACACCTTATACACTTTGTATATATTCTGGATGTGTATATCACAAAATTTAATAACGATATATATATATATATATATATATATATATATATATATATATATATATATATATATATATATATATATATATATATATATATATATATATATATATATATATATATATATATATATATATATATATATATATATATATATATATATATATATATATATATATATATATATATATATATATATATATATATATATATGATGGTGAGAGGCACTTGTACATTGTGTTACATAACTGTCTTGCAGCCTGGATGGTCCAGGGGTAAACTAAATGAAGATTGGAACCTGTGATGAGCACTGATAAGTACACTTGAAGAGCCCAGGTCCAGGTGCAAGAACGTGTGCTTCTGGGCCTAAAGGTCCCGGTCAGATCCCAGGAAATGTCCAATACTGCCCCCTTCGGAGGGGCCATGTAGCGGTCGGGCCTGTGTACCATGCGATATTGGGCACGTACAAGCTCTCAACCCTCCTTACAGAAAGCAAGAGATTTGGCAAAATTTTCAGCATAGTGAGGTTAACAAAATTTCCAGCATAGTGGGGTTAAACTGCTCCCCGGTGGTTGGCCATAGTTGCGGAAATAGACCGACGTTAAAGACACAAAATACGTGTACAATCGAATAATACATTACTGTCGCAATATTGTTTTTCACAATTCACAAAATTAATTTCTGAAGTCAAAATGTTTGAAAATGGTATATCTAGCCTTGTATCGTTTTTTGTTTCTGTAAGTGAGACTATTTTCGCAACTATGGAAAATCAGCGACGACAGGGAGCACTTTTTTCACTACCTCCCCATTTTGCCAATTTTGCCGAACCCTTTTTCTTATGTAAGAAACATAGTAAGATTTAATGTGCCAAACATCACATAGTAAACGGGAGTGACAGCTGTACGTGTACTATGCGATGTTTGACACGCTAAATATCCATATGCTCCTTATAGAATGGAAAGGATTAGGTAAAATGTACGAAATGGTAAGGTGGAACTGTTGCCGTTGCTAATTGGCCATAGTCATGGAAACAGGCAAACATTAAAATAAAAAAACAAACAAATCAATAGAAAAATTATAGCATAAGGGTTATGTTTCAAATTACACAAATCCTACTATATTATATACTCATGAAGTGCTATGCTTCAAAGTACAATAGTATTTTACTTAGTGAATAAAAATTATTTTGTGATTTAATATAATGATTGATTCTGGAATAGGATGTGGCAATGCTGTGTGACATTACAACAGCCGAACGGAGCTTCGGAACACACCCAAATATGTGCAGAGTTGTCATATCAATCTTAAGGATTACCATTATTTTGATTAAGCTTTGAAAACAAGATAGATTAATAAACAGAAAAATTACCTGAGTGTAGTTAATTTGTTTTATGTCTTCTGCATTAATACCCATGCTTTTTAACCACTCTTCATCAGGTGTTTCTTCATCTTCATCATCATCTGGCAGTGCACTATCATTATTTTCACTTTGTCTTTCACATGATTCGCCTAAAGTAGATTCTTGTGTATCATAACCATGGTCGGATGTCCTTTTCTTTTTAAGCGGTAATGTAAATACAATATCTTCTTGCCTTAATGATTGCCTGAATCCTCTGGTTGTAGGAGTGATCAGTGCATGAATGTCACTAAATCCATTTATACCTGCTGCTCTAAACAATACAGTAAAGTTGTTAGCACACACATAAAAATATGGACACTGTCTTGTCCTAATTAACTGAAACAATGAACGCAAACTATCAGTCCATGAATGATGTAAATTCTCACGCATTGAAGCATTCATGATTCCAGCTGGTGCTGTTGAGATTTTACCATTAATCCTTGGAAACAGAGACACCCAAGGCAAGTATGGTTGTTGCCAAAATAGACAACACTGGTGGAATTTTGCATTTGGAGAAGTATCTAAAGTAGTTTCTGTTTCTGAAACTAAACAGCGTGTAAAACTCACAAGGCCTGATGTTTCTTCACTGATTCTTAACTTGCTACTCCAAGGAAAGGGTTTTTCTGAAAGCAACCTTATCTTGCTTTTTAATGTCCAATCAATTGGTAACCAACTTTCCCCTTTGGCTTTTACAATTTCAATTCGTTCCACTTCTTTTGCCTTATTAAATAAATTATTAAATGATGTAAATGAATTACTTGGTAAAGTATTTGTAACGTTCTGATGCAGTAACTTAAATAATGTTTGGTCATTCGAAACATCAGGAACTGGAAGTGTTTCAATTTTATTTTTCTTATCATTCTGTTTTTCTATAAGAAATGGATTCTTCCTTTTCTTTGCAGACAAAATATCTTCAAAAACGGATGACTTATTGTGACTAGACTCTGTAGAAGTATTAAGTACGTTTCCTTTTATCCTGGCTTGTAATGCTTTCTTTTTTAACTTCATTTGGTGAATTTTCATCACTTCCATGGGATGGTGCCATTTTGGTTGAATTTTTCGAGGACTTTGTGACATTTGTTCTATATTTCTGTAATCAGCATCAAACAAATATTGAATTAAATACAGTTAAGAGCATCTACTATTTACACACAAATATAAACAGCCAGCAACTGCACTTGCCGACTGTGAGTTTGTTCACTGTCACTGTTTACGTTCTCAGGAATGACTGACGACCACAGAACACTCCCTATAGAAGGGAAACGCCAATGCTGACGTTTTGAACAATATTGCAGCGCCTCTTGCGGATGCGATGAATTTTAGTCACACGCGGGAAATTTGATTTCATTTTCATTTAGCAAATCCAAATAAATTCTATTTAATTGCATACCACTGCCAGTAAAGAGGTTAAATTAGTCAAATAATTTTTTTAATGATTTTTATAGTGAAAGCAAAACAAGTTATGTTTTAATAACACACATACGCCTGTTTTAAGCTTTGCAATCATAGGAAAAATTAATTGGCAATTTGAACCTTCTAACACTTGCAGCTTCAGTTTTTACTATCGATATGATTAATGAAAAATCAAACAAGATAAAATACGCTTGTGTTTTATTAAAACAGTATTACTATTACATTTATTTAAAAACCTAGAACAGTATATCATTTATTAGAAAAACATTTGTGCACCCTTTAATTTCCTCCTTTATTTAAAATGACACTTGGTAATATTCATCTGACAACAGTGTACACTATCAGGCTTTCTGGTCGCCTTCCGAATCCACCCGATCCCCGATCCATTGTTTACTTCTGAGATGTATAAATAGAAATAGAAATTTTTATTTGCACTTTAAAATATATGAATACTTACTCAAAGGAAGATGTATTATGGGGACAGCAGTTCTTTTCAGACCTCTTCTCATTTCAGGTACTTTATCGTCATCAACGAAATGACGATCACAAACATAAAATCTATCGTAAATGGCTTGTGGATATAAACCAAGAATCTTAGGGTTTTGTACAGCTTTCACCCAGTCATCAAAATGGTCTTCAGATGATTTCAACGAAAAACAATGTCTTTTGCTAAATAATTCCAGGCACCCTGGAACACAATTAACAATAAATCGTTTTCTTGGTTGGTATCACATTTATATCCACAAGTTATTTATTTATAACCTATGAAATACTAAAACGTTCTAAACTTGCCTGAAAACTAAAACAGTTTGTAATTATGTTTCACCAAAACACCTTGAACTATGAAAGCACTTTGCTTTTTTGATAAGAAAACTGAAAATAGAATTGAAATTACATTAATGTTTAAACACAAAGCTTATGAAAACGATCATATTATGATTCACAAAAAAAAAACGCACCTCTAAAACACAAAACCGACGAACAATGAAAACATTGTAAAGTATCCAATAAAAGTTAATAAATATAGGTAAACTGAATTAAAAGAAACGTTTAGCAATAAACTTGTATTATAATTATACAATGAAAGACCTAGAAGCGAACAAAAACTTTTTTGCATTCAAAACATTTGAATTTTGAATGTATGATAAAATGGCGCACTGAACAGCTTGTTCAGTATAATTGTAGCACTGCTAGCGACATCTACTATATGCGATGTCCGAACTAGAGCCCTAATAAAGTCCAGGTTAGCTCCATTTAGGTGAAACTTCTATAGGGAGTGTTCTGTGCTGACGACTGACGATGTCAGAAGTCAGAATCAGAACCGTCATCGATTATTTACAAAATAAAATAGCTAAGAGCTTAAGAGTTATTTACTTTACTTGATGGATAATGTATACCTGAGACTCTGAGACTGCAGGACAGATACATATATAAGTTTCACTGAAATGGTAATGACATAATGAGTAGACGGATAACTGGCTGGATGAAAGTTAGTGTTACCCATAGATATATAAAGAATAGAGATACAATTATTTACATTTTAAAGCAATCAGAGATCTGATAACATATTAATGTATTTGGGCGATTGTATGGTCCACTGTATAATTTTACTACGCTTTACCTAACACTGTTGCCAAACGTTCGTTCACGCCCAATGTTTTCAGCTTATGACACAAAATTTAATTTATAATATTAAATAATAAAAGCGTCTTGTCCCTATTTCATAGTGAAGCTATTATTTATAACAGTCTTATAGGTACAATAAGTATATCAATAGAGCTGCTGTATCTGATGCTTGATAATAAATATAAAATTTATGAAGATGCGGTAATGCTAGATTCTCAATATCAAGCGGCAACCCTGTTCACTTCTTCCAGTCAACATTTCTGTCATTAGTCATCGGCCGCCCAATTTTACAACTCTTCTAGGCGGTGTTGCTAGCAGTCGGAATTTTTGTATTAGTGAGTTTTTTAATTTTAATTGTGTTATTTAAAGAAAAGTTTATCTATAAACATTAGAACATGGTTCGCCAGTGTCAGGTGTGTGGAAAATTGGATTCATTTTTTCACTGGTGGCATAACAAACACGAGTCGGAATTATTTGCGACGTTGTCGAGAGTCGGAATGTTATGTGGTCTCTCTCTCTTGCATCTCTTTTCCACTTATGCTAATGGTTGTTACAAAACAAATGGCTATTTATGAATGAATAGTCAAGTCTCCTTTTATTATAAGTCTATGGTGTTACCACTTTTCGCGGTGGGTCCCAAGCGAGGTCACGCCACTGGGGTATCGTATGAGCTTGCTAAAGGTATGGAAGCGACGAGGATAAGTAATGGTAAATCTAAAAAACAATATCCATATATTGTTGAGCGAATCATTAATGATTAGAACCTCCTGCTCATATCAGCCAAGTGAAGAATTTTTTCGGATTTCTTCAAGGACGTACTAGGAATCATATCCAAAAGAAAAATGTTATAATATATCTCTTCGAATCCCGTTTCTACTGATCTACTGCTAAATTTACTTTCTTCATGATAAAAGTCTCACCTGAAACCATTTTTACAGACAAAATTCTTCAAATCAGCGCCAACTAGGCTCCCTAGAACACATATCCAGGCTCAGTTTCAATTTTTATATGTTTACACACAACACAGATATATATATATATATATATATATATATATATATATATATATATATATATATATATATATATATATATATATATATATATATATTTATTTATTTATTTATTTCCACATCCGTCTATGAGAATTATTCAGTTTATGAACTTTCTTACTTCTATGGTCAGAGGCCGGTTGTAAAGTGTGTTGGTAACAGCGAACACTCTGGAATTTTATTTCTAGAAGGGACCAGAAATGACAGGTGTAGAACAGTGTAGAAGATCTAGAATCTCTATTGATAGTATAAATAGGGAGCTGGACATAGAGTGAGTTGTTCAGTATTAAGTTAGTGTTGGTGCAAAATTAGTGATCATAGAGTATTAAGCGAATCAGTGTAGTGAGAATTAATAGAGGCGAGAATAAACTATAGACGTTTAATAATAGAGAGAAATATTTTAGTTGGTGTGTTTATGGTTGAAAAATAGTTTGTTAGAATAAATAACTATTTTGGAAAGCTGTCTTTTGTTAGTCAACAAATCCAGAATCGCGAAGAACGCAACAACTGTTGTCAGAAGCGGGATTTTCAAGCTGCTAGTGGAAATATTTTCCAGAATATTCGTCGAACAACGTGAAAGTTTCTAGAATCTCTGGAAGATCAGAGTCAGCAGTAATTCATAACTGGGTGTGTTTTTGAAATAGAATAAACTGTGTACCAGCTTTAAGTACGCCTATGCCCAAGACATGTAGCGCAACAACCAATATGCACAACCAGCAATTGGAAATGATGTTAAAAAATGGACGAAGAAGCTAAATTATTACGAGAAGAAGTCAGAAAAAGAAATGAAAAAGCTAAAGAAGAGCTGAGAAGAAGAAACGAAGTGACAAGAGAGGAACTGAGAAAAGGGACGAAGAAGTCAGAAAAAGGGATGAAGAAGCCAAAAAAGGAGATGAAGGACGAAAGGAAGAAATGAGAAAAGAAATATGAAGAAGCCAAAAAACGAGATGAAAAACAAAAAAAAAAATTCTGCAAGGAGAAGCCAGCAGAATTGAAAATATTACTTCATGTGTAGACGAGCGAATAAAGCAGGTAAAAGATGACATCTTTCCGGAAGTAGAGAGTCGAGTAAGAAGTGTCAGTGACGATGTACATGATAAGCTGACGACTATGCAAGAGGTACAAGCTGAAGTACAGCAAAAAATGCAATCACTAGAAAAGAAGTGTGATACCCTGGTCAAAGGAAACATCAGACTCGAAATTAGCCCCGTCGTAAGAATTAAGGTTCCCACATTTGATGGCTCAGTTCCATGGGGTATTTATCTACGCCAGTTCAAAGCCGCTGCTACAGCAAATGGTTGGGAGATATTAGGAGATGCCCTAGATATGCTCCAAGGTATACCCAGGGAAGAACCGTTGAGCTTTGATGGCATTAGACATCAATTAGAGATGAGGTTTGGCGACCAGCATTTACAACAGCTATATCAATTCCAGTTGAAAAATCGTTGTCAGAGATCGGGCGAAAGTCTCCAACATCTCCACTCTGACGTTGTCAGATTAACACGATTAGCCTACTCCATAGTTCCGATGGAGTTTTTAAGCCAGCTGCCGCTGCAAACCTTCAGTGACGGCAATAGAGATCCCGACACCCAACAGGCGCTGAGGATGGCGAGAGAAAAAAAACTTGAACGGTGCATTGGTACATTCCTTGGAGTTTGAAGCGGTCAAGCAAGCGTCAGAAAATAGCAAGACAAATAAGGCCTACGTCTCATTGACACCCAATAAGAGCTCGCCGTGCAAATGCCTTGCGCTGCTAGAACTGCGGCAAGTAGAATCATCAGAGTAAGAGAAATAGCACTCAAGAATAACCAGTATGCAACGTAAGAACTTTGCTCGAAGAGAGCTTCGATATATTAACGAGAAGGAAAGCCAACCATTCTGCTGTCAGAATGCAGATACGAGTAGAAATCCGGCTATTTTAAAGAAGATCGGGTGTGGTTCTATAATCCAGCACGACGCAAGAGACGGTCACCGAAACTACAGAAATTATGGGAAGGTCCGTATATGGTGGTCAAAATGATCAATGACGTCGTCCATCGCATTCAGAGGAGCCCGAAGAGCAAGATGAAGGTGGTCCATATGCACAGACTTACGCCATGCCAAGAGATGTTATAATTCGACTGGGTCGATCGAATGAAAGAAGAGGGCAGTGTTACATTCTTCTTTATGAGAATTAAGTTTATGAATTTTGTTGCTTCTATGATCAGTGGCCGGTTATAAATTGTGTTGGTAACAGCGAACAATCTGAAATTATATATCTCGAAGGGACCAGAAGTGACAGGTGTAGAACATTGTAGAAGGTCTAGAATCTCTATGGACAGTATAAATGGGCGAACCGCACATAGAGTGAGTTAGTTCAGTATTGAAGTCAGTGTTGGTGCAGAATAAGTGATCATAGAAGGCGAACAGTGGAGTATAGTTCTATGAATATTTAGTAATAGAGATCAATATTTTAGTTGGTGTGTTTTGGATTCGAAAATAGTTAGTTATAATAAATTAATAGTTTGAAAAGCTGTGTTTTGTTAGTCAACAAATCCGAACCCCGAAGAACGTGACAATATGTATATAATTTACATGACAGCCATGAAGTATGAATTATATACTGGGAATATATCATATAATAGGACATGTCAAGTACATTATTGTCACATTACAGACAAAGATTAAGTTTTTTGGCGCAAAAAATCAACAACTACCAGAAAAATTATTTTGTGTATTTTATATTTTTTATTCTTAAAACGTCAACATTGCGATTTGAAACGTCAAAATTGACAAGTTTTAGGCAAATAATCTGAAACGAATACGGATTATATAGATAAAATGTGGCAAGAAATGTGTTTTACAAAAACTTAAGTTTCAGCTTCAACCGTCATTTTCCTTTATTCTACTAAAACATTTGCAGAAAATTCATTTCAAATAGACCCTGTCTCTGACACTTTGGCAGTAGTTTTAGTTATAGAGTTTATAACTTGATAATCTATAATTTGTAGGAAATTATCGTAGAAAAAATTAGCTAATGAGAAGACCGCCATTTTTAAATTTTGAAAAGATTTCCTCAAATGAACGCGAACTAGGCCCCTAGAACCCATATCCGGGTTTTTTTCTCCCTCAGGGCTCGTCCGCGGCCTCGCCGCCCCGATAGCGATGCAACCTTTGGTTTATTGTGCATGCCCTTAGTCTTTTTTCTCTACCCACTCCAAAATCACTGTGCCTTGAACGAGTCTGCACAGCGATTGGTAGGGTGAAGTTTTATAAATGCTCTGTCTCCGGTCTAGACTGACCGTAGATTAGTTGTCTTCTGCGGTCCAGAGCTTTACACTCGCACAAAATGTGCTGGGCTGATTCCTCCCCTCGCCGCAGAATCTGCATTGGAGGTCCCCCTCGAACCGCCCCATTTTATGCAAGTTTTATGACGGCCATGTGTCCCGTCAAGAGACCTGTTATGCTTCTGAGCTGTCCTCTGCTAAGATTTAGCAGCTCCACAGCTCTCTTTGAACTGGGTTCGTCAATTGTTGACTTCCCATGTCTGAGCCCTGGACTGTCTGCCCAGTACACTTTGTGTCGGTTTCTGACCCAGGACTTAATGGCTCCCCTGGCAGTGCACTTTATCACGCCCAGAGCCGGTTCTGGCCCCATAAATGGTTCTGTGACCCTCTCTTCGCGAGACTGTCAGCTTTTTGATTGCCATTGACCCCCCGAGTGACCCGGCACCCAAATGAGGGTGACCTCATTCTGCCCAGCCAGGTCGCTCGTCTCGTCTCGTCACTCATTCACCAGCCAGGAAGCTACCCGTGGGCCACTTAAGACCTTAAGGGCTGCCTGTGGCTATGAGGATCCGCTTGTTGGTGTAGCCCCTCTTCTTGTGCTCCCGCACACAGTGCAGGATGGCGTACATTTCGGCCTGAAAGACCGTTGCATGAACTCCGAGGGAAATACTATGACTTTCCCTCGGTCCTTCCGAGTAAACACCTGTCCCCGTCCCACGCTCCTCACCGGATCCGTCCGTGAACCAGACGAGCGCGTCCTGTGGTATGCTCGGCGCCTCCTCCCGCCATGCCTCGCGGTCGGGGATCTACACTGCAAAGTTGTTTTCCCTGCAGATTTGTGGGCTCGCGACGTTTGACCTCATTTCAAGCATGGGCTCCTTCACGATCTCCTGAATTTTGCAGTGGCCCCTGAAGCCTGGGTCGATCTTCAGTCTTCCATTGCGGGCTAGTCTGTGTAGTCCTAGCCTGGCCTCACCCAAAATAACTAAGTGTAGAGGCGGAAGATCCAGCAACACCTCCATGGCGGCTGTTGGGGTTGAAGACATGGCTCCTGTGATGCCTAGGCAAGCCATCGTTTGGATTTTGCCTAGTTGTTGTTTGGCACTGGATTGTGTCACTTTAGGCCACCAGACCAGTGCCGCATATGTTAACGATGGTCTGACCACCATTGTGTACAGCCAGTGGGCCATACTAGGTCTTAGTCCCCACGTTTTTCCATATAGCCGCCTAGTGACGGCTAAGGTCATGAATGCCTTACACAGTATTTTGTCAACGTGAACATTCCAGGTTAGCTTAGAGTCAAATACGACCCCAAGATATCTTACCTCCCTGGCGATAGGAATGTTCCTACCGTATAGAGTGAGAGTTGTGTGGCACCTTTCCACCACTTTCAGTGCTGTCTGCATGCGCTTCAACACTGTGTAACATTTTCTCGGACTATGATGACAATGTCGTCCGCATAGCCCTGTACCTCATACCCCCCTCTCGAGAGCCTCCCCAGCAGACCGTCCACGACTAGGCACCAGAGCAAGGGAGACAGAACCCTCCCCTGCGGACACCCCGCCGCGACCCCCGCCAGCAGAGTCCCTCCCGCGAGTGAGGTGAACACCGCCCTGTCGAGCATGTAGCCGATCCACCTGCAGCAGGTCTCCTCTATTCCAGCTGCCAGAACCGATCCGAATGAAGTGTTGCTGAAGGCCCCCTCTATGTCTAGGAAGGCCCCCAGCGCCACCTCCCTGTTCTCCAGCTTATTCTCCAGTTTCAGCACCAGTTGGTGCAGTGCTGTTTCTGTTGAGAATCCTGCTCTGTATGCATATTGTCCGCAGTGTAGGGGATATGCTTCCAGTACACCGCCCTTAATATGCCACCCGAGCAGTTTTTCCACTGTTTTTAGCAAGAAGGACATGCGATTTATTGGCCTCAGGGACTTTGCCTGGTCTGTTGGACGCCCAGGTTTAGGAATCAATATAACCCTGGCCAGTCTCCATGCTCTCGGAATGTACCTCAAAGCCAGGCTGGCCCTCATAATGAGGGTAAGCGCCGGCGCCAGTATATATATATCCCCTGTTGGAGCATGATGGGCATTATTCCATCAAATCCCGTGGATTTGTATGGCTTAAAGCAGTTAATGGCCCATCTGATTTTGCTCCAAGTAACTACCTCTTTAGCGACTGTCAAGTCCACTCTAGATGCCCGCCTATAAGGCGCCTCTATTTCTGAATGTTCCCAGTCCAGAGGTGATTGGTTTATTATGTTACCGCCGGGGAAGTGCATCTGGTATAAAATTCCCTAGTTTCCTCCCCCGAGCTTGTAAAGCATCCCGTGGATGTTCTAAGGGATCCTATGT
This sequence comes from Tillus elongatus, assembly GCA_964006375.1. NCBI lineage: Eukaryota > Metazoa > Arthropoda > Insecta > Coleoptera > Cleridae > Tillus > Tillus elongatus. The sequence continues at coordinate 152,098,417 of OZ023262.1, forward strand.
TGGTCTGAATGCTCTTGGACAGGATCTTGTGTAGTCGAGCACTCTCAAACTTGTTCTCCACGTCTTCGCAATGTCTCCTCCACGACTTCTTCTTGGCGTCCCTCAGTCTTTTGTTATAGGTCGTTAGGGCCTGTCTATATTCATCGCATTCTCCCGACCGTTTGGTCGCGTTAAACAGCTTACGAACCTGCGTCCTCCTTTGCCTGAGGTCCTCGTTCCACCACGGGACGTTCCTGGTGGACGCCCTCGTTTTCAGGGGGAAGTTGGCGTTATAGACCGAGGTGATTGCGTTTTGCAATTGGGCTGCCGCAGTCGCGAGGTCTATTGAATTGTGTATGGTACTCTTAAGCCAGCGCAGTTCCACTGCTAGGTCTGCCCTGTAGGCTTCCCAGTCCGCCTTGCGAGGGTCCCGGTACCATATCGTTTGTTCTTTGACTTTGGCGATTTCAAACCGGATGTATCTGTGGTTTGAGCTACTCACTTCTCCAGACACAGCCCAGTTCTTAACAAAGTCACCCAGAAACTGGGTGGAAACCGTTAGATCTAAAACTTCCTCACGCCGTGTTGTGACGAAGGTCGGTTTATTACCTCTATTCAATATGTCTAAATTAAAGTTCATAAGGAATTGTAAAAGTGCCTCACCGCTAGAGTTTGTGTCCGAGCTTCCCCACAACTCATGGTGCGCATTCGCATCTATGCCGATGATGGTCTGCCATCCACCTACTCTGCTACCCACCATCAGCTGCTCCAATTCGTTGGGTGGATGAGGGTCCGTGCTGTCCCCTGGCAGATAGGCTGACCCGACAGTAATGTCCCTCGGCCCATCCGCTCCTCCACATCGGATTTTGATCGTTGCCAGGTCCCTGGAACAGAAATTAATTAAAGGCAGAAAGTCTATCCCTTCCTGACAAAAATGCAGCCCCTCGGGTTCTCGCTGGATCTGCTGTAGATGAGCTTTCCAACAGCTCCGCTGAGTCCCTTGGCCTCTCCTTTATAGGAGTACGGTTCCTGGATTAGGCCACATCCGTGTTCCTCAGAGCCATCAGTAGTCCGGCTGTGGCTGCCCTAATGTGTTGGAGGTTGACCTGAAGGAACCTAAGTCCCATCAACTCCTGGTTGCTTCCCCAGTGGGCGGCACGAGTCTGTAGCCGGAACCACTCCTCGAGCCTGATTGGTTTTGGTTCCATATATATTTATGATCTTCATGTTGTTCCCACGAGAACGGGGGAAATATTGTCCACACCATCAGAACCCACTGTGTGATGCAAGGCGGGTTACTCTGGAGGGTTGATACTCCAGAGGTTCTGTTCACGACACCATCGCCCTGGTGTCATCCATCCCTAGGCACAGGTCACGTGACACCGTAGATTGGGGGAGTGTACTTCGACATACTTGTCTAGATCCGTCATATTTAGTCGTTAGCAGGGTCACCTCGTGCAGGATGCGGCTTTTTACCGCGCATGACGGTCTTGGAGAAGGTTAATCGAAAGTTTATGTTGTTGTTTTCATTTCCTCAGTTTACCCCCTGTAGTCCTTTGGCCCGCGACTGCTTGACCCCCATATCTGGGGTTAGTTTGAGTTTTTATCTGTTACATTTATACAGGGTGACGTATTTCTACGGTAAAGCTCAACATATATCCGTTATATATACAAGATGGGCTGGCCAGTAAATCGTTGGTGATATACAATTTCTTTTTTTAATCGAACATCCCTTATATTATTGTATTTTTGCATTTTCCAACGAAACATAAGGCATGTTTGTAAGAAAAAAATTCGGGACGCAGCAAGTGAGTTTTGGTGGCGATTTCTCTGCAAATGCTAAAATTCCAATAACTCAATTAAACCAAGGTTTATTGGCTAGGAAACCAGTTCGGGACCATTTTAAGTTTACTTTTGAAAATTTTTTGTACATTATTTTTCACAAATCGTTTACGTCCCAAAAAATGGACGTTGCTCGATTTCACCTAACACTTATCCTTCCATTTAAAAATTGGGCATAATTGTCTCATCTCTACTATGTGTCTATTGTCTATGATCGTAGCTTTGTCCGCCGCTGTCGGCTGTCACTGTCCTAATGAAATTAATTATAAAATAATCTAATAATAATAATATGAATATGTCACTTCCATAAATTGAAATTGGGATATGTTATGTTATTTACTTATGCTTATTTATTAATTTGATATATTAAAGGACTGATTTTGGTACCGCGATTTTATATTTAAACAGAGACAATTATTGTGTAGTGTGAAGTGCCTGATTCTTTAAATATTTAATAAGATCTAATTAGCATGTACAGGGAAATATATATTTCCCTTCCTCATTTGCTATGAATGTTGGATACTATTCACAAAGCCTATGTGAAATGTATTGTTTTTAGGAAGTCCAGGGAGGGAATCTGGAGTTGTAAGTGACTGCGATACGATGGCAGAATTAGTTGCGTTATTACGTTCTGAAATTCCCGAAGGGCGTAGCAATCTCACAGATAACCATACTAATTTAGAAAGAGTAGCTGAGTATTGTGAAGCCAATTATTTTCAGTCAGATAATAAACGTGTAGCTTTAGAGGAAACCAAGAATTACACAACTCAGTCACTTGCCAGTGTTGCATATCAGATCAACACTTTAGCATATAATTTCTTACAGTTGTTGGATTTGCAAGCTACTCAATTGAATGAGATGGAAAGCCAAATGAATCATATTTCACAGACAGTTATGATACACAAAGAAAAGGTAGCCCGCAGGGAAATAGGAGTTCTTACTTCAAACAAATCTACCAGTAGAACGTATAAAATCATAGCTCCAGCTAATCCTGAAAAACCCATAAAATATGTTAGAAAACCCATTGATTATGATGGTAAGTGAATATTAAAAAAAAGCTTGTATTTTCTTGGGTGCACTGCTGTATAATGTGTATAATATATCTATACTTGATTTCATATATGGCCAAAGCAACTGACTTTTTGTTTTGTTGTATTTTGTTTTTTTAACGTTAGCATATTTCTGATATTATGAGCATTCAACTATGCCAGCACCCATGTCTATAAGTTCTTGGGTTCAGGCAGCATACTTATTATGTCTGCAATGGAGTCAGTGTTTGGTCGGGCAGGTCATATACATTTTTTGTTTTCTGTTATTCATAGATATTTGATCTGATAACCAAAATCTGTTTCACCAGTTACCTGAAACAGATAAAATTTCATTGTGGAATAATAATTACAAGAAAAAATCTAACCCATAAATGTTAATAGTTAATACTTATGTGCCCAACATCGTGCTTTGTAATTTTTAGTGGATTTTCTTAAAAAAATTCACTATTGAGGAGATCCCGACTTGAATTTTGAAACAAATTCGGTAAATTTGCAGATTAACTCCCGAATGCTTCTAAAAATTTTTTTCAGAAACATTCCTAGGGACACCCCCCCCCCTGGATGCACAAACCACGTGAAATTTTTCTTGTTCACAACCCCCAAGGAAGTTACGGGACCAAGAGTGAATAGGGGTGCTGGGCGGGGTAGGTACTGGAAAGGAAATATTATCAGAAAATGCAAAGAAAAACGGCTTGAAAGCTGTTTTTTTCATATCCTGAAGCAATATTCCCCATTAACCCTGTCTACCCCACACAGCACCCCTATTCATGCCAGGTCCCATAAGTTCCTTAGGGGGTATGAACAATAAATTTTTCTTGTGGTTTATGCAACGAGGGTGGTTGTACGCACGCAAGAGGGGAAGGAAAATCCCTATGGCAAATCCATAGTCAAATGTTATGTTTGGGAGGGAAAGGGATGTCACGGGACAGGACCGTACTTGGAAATTGTTAAAAAAGTGTGTAATGTGTAAGAAACTTTAAATGCCAATAACTCGGCAAATAAGAGAGAACAAAAGGTAACAATAGTGTCAGCTTGCATGTAAGACTGCAAACTTTATCTATCAGCAGCCGATGTTTTTAATATCGTTCGGGAGTTAATCTGCAAATACACCAAAATTTCTTCAAGTGGGCGCAAGCTAAGACCCCTAAAACCCATATCCGGGGTCAGTTTAAATTTTTATATGTTTATATATATATATATATATATATGTATGTATGTATGTATGTATGTATGTATGTATGTATGTATGTATGTATGTATGTATGTATGTATGTATGTATGTATGTATGTATGTATGTATGTATGTATGTATGTATGTATGTATGTATGTATGTATGTATGTATGTATGTATGTATGTATGTATGTATGTATGTATGTATGTATGTATGTATGTATGTATGTATGTATGTATGTATGTATGTATGTATGTATGTATGTATGTATGTATGTATGTATGTATGTATGTATGTATGTATGTATGTATGTATGTATGTATGTATGTATGTATGTATGTATGTATGTATGTATGTATGTATGTATGTATGTATGTATGTATGTATGTATGTATGTATGTATGTATGTATGTATGTATGTATGTATGTATGTATGTATGTATGTATGTATGTATGTATGTATGTATGTATGTATGTATGTATGTATGTATGTATGTATGTATGTATGTATGTATGTATGTATGTATGTATGTATGTATGTATGTATGTATGTATGTATGTATGTATGTATGTATGTATGTATGTATGTATGTATGTATGTATGTATGTATGTATGTATGTATGTATGTATGTATGTATGTATGTATGTATGTATGTATGTATGTATGTATGTATGTATGTATGTATGTATGTATGTATGTATGTATGTATGTATGTATGTATGTATGTATGTATGTATGTATGTATGTATGTATGTATGTATGTATGTATGTATGTATGTATGTATGTATGTATGTATGTATGTATGTATGTATGTATGTATGTATGTATGTATGTATGTATGTATGTATGTATGTATGTATGTATGTATGTATGTATGTATGTATGTATGTATGTATGTATGTATGTATGTATGTATGTATGTATGTATGTATGTATGTATGTATGTATGTATGTATGTATGTATGTATGTATGTATGTATGTATGTATGTATGTATGTATGTATGTATGTATGTATGTATGTATGTATGTATGTATGTATGTATGTATGTATGTATGTATGTATGTATGTATGTATGTATGTATGTATGTATGTATGTATGTATGTATGTATGTATGTATGTATGTATGTATGTATGTATGTATGTATGTATGTATGTATGTATGTATGTATGTATGTATGTATGTATGTATGTATGTATGTATGTATGTATGTATGTATGTATGTATGTATGTATGTATGTATGTATGTATGTATGTATGTATGTATGTATGTATGTATGTATGTATGTATGTATGTATGTATGTATGTATGTATGTATGTATGTATGTATGTATGTATGTATGTATGTATGTATGTATGTATGTATGTATGTATGTATGTATGTATGTATGTATGTATGTATGTATGTATGTATGTATGTATGTATGTATGTATGTATGTATGTATGTATGTATGTATGTATGTATGTATGTATGTATGTATGTATGTATGTATGTATGTATGTATGTATGTATGTATGTATGTATGTATGTATGTATGTATGTATGTATGTATGTATGTATGTATGTATGTATGTATGTATGTATGTATGTATGTATGTATGTATGTATGTATGTATGTATGTATGTATGTATGTATGTATGTATGTATGTATGTATGTATGTATGTATGTATGTATGTATGTATGTATGTATGTATGTATGTATGTATGTATGTATGTATGTATGTATGTATGTATGTATGTATGTATGTATGTATGTATGTATGTATGTATGTATGTATGTATGTATGTATGTATGTATGTATGTATGTATGTATGTATGTATGTATGTATGTATGTATGTATGTATGTATGTATGTATGTATGTATGTATGTATGTATGTATGTATGTATGTATGTATGTATGTATGTATGTATGTATGTATGTATGTATGTATGTATGTATGTATGTATGTATGTATGTATGTATGTATGTATGTATGTATGTATGTATGTATGTATGTATGTATGTATGTATGTATGTATGTATGTATGTATGTATGTATGTATGTATGTATGTATGTATGTATGTATGTATGTATGTATGTATGTATGTATGTATGTATGTATGTATGTATGTATGTATGTATGTATGTATGTATGTATGTATGTATGTATGTATGTATGTATGTATGTATGTATGTATGTATGTATGTATGTATGTATGTATGTATGTATGTATGTATGTATGTATGTATGTATGTATGTATGTATGTATGTATGTATGTATGTATGTATGTATGTATGTATGTATGTATGTATGTATGTATGTATGTATGTATGTATGTATGTATGTATGTATGTATGTATGTATGTATGTATGTATGTATGTATGTATGTATGTATGTATGTATGTATGTATGTATGTATGTATGTATGTATGTATGTATGTATGTATGTATGTATGTATGTATGTATGTATGTATGTATGTATGTATGTATGTATGTATGTATGTATGTATGTATGTATGTATGTATGTATGTATGTATGTATGTATGTATGTATGTATGTATGTATGTATGTATGTATGTATGTATGTATGTATGTATGTATGTATGTATGTATGTATGTATGTATGTATGTATGTATGTATGTATGTATGTATGTATGTATGTATGTATGTATGTATGTATGTATGTATGTATGTATGTATGTATGTATGTATGTATGTATGTATGTATGTATGTATGTATGTATGTATGTATGTATGTATGTATGTATGTATGTATGTATGTATGTATGTATGTATGTATGTATGTATGTATGTATGTATGTATGTATGTATGTATGTATGTATGTATGTATGTATGTATGTATGTATGTATGTATGTATGTATGTATGTATGTATGTATGTATGTATGTATGTATGTATGTATGTATGTATGTATGTATGTATGTATGTATGTATCACACCGATAACTCAAAAAATAATGGGCTGATTTTGATCAAATTTTCTGTATACCTTCCCTTTGCAAGTGACGATAAGTTCGTTATCCAGGACAGTCGACCCAGGTTTTCCCGGGAAATTTTGTGTTTTCTTTCGGAAAAAAATCATATCTCCGGAAATAAAGCAAGGGCAACCAAATTTGTTACGCGTGTTTTTATTGTAAATAGTGACCCACATACCAGAATTTCGATCTGTAAGTTAAAAGACAAGAAAGTTATAGACATTTAAAGAAAAATAGTTTGGGGTTTTCCTCAAAAGGTCAAAGTCACGATTTGAAACGTAAAAAATTCGCAATATTTAGGCAAAAAACCTGAAACAAATAGGGATGATGTAAAGAAAATGCCACAAGAAGAGTGTTCTGCAAACCCTTAAGTTTCAGCTTCAGCCGCCATTGTCCTTCATTTACCTAAAATGTGTACAGAAAATTCATTCCAAATAGACCCTTTCTCTGATACTTTGCCTGTAGGTTTAGTTAAGTTGATGCTTTGGCTGTAGGTTTTTTTTCCTCTCTCAGGGCTCGTCCGCAGCTTTGCCGCCCCGATAGCACTGCAACCTTTGGCTTATTGTGCATGGCTGTAGGTTTAGTTATGTTGATGCTTTGGTTGTAGGTTTAGTTAAATTTATTGTTTAACGGTCTATTATTTTTAGCTAATTTTCGTAGAAATAAATCGTTAATGAGGAGACCGCGACTTTTGAATTTTCAAAAAGATTTCTTCAAATGAGCGCAAACTAGGCGCCCTAGAATCCATATCCCAGCTTACTTTCAGTTTTTATCTGTTTGCATATATACAAGGTGACACATTTCTACGGTAAAACTCAATATAATTGATATTATATAAGATAATGAGAATAAATTGTATACATTAATTATAGGGTGTCTTAAGGTGCATCTTCTGAAAATATTTTGTGGTGGTCCATCAGTTGTTGGTGATCCCTACAATTGTTTTTTCGAACACCCTTATATTATTGCATTTTTTATCGAAATTGATGCTTGTTTGTAAGAAAAAAATGGAGACTCAGTAAGTGCGTTTTGGTAGCGAATTTTCATTAAATCCTCCAAATTTCAACAACTCAATTTGCTATTAACCTAAGGTTTGTTGGCAGGGTTGCGGTGCTATCGGGGCGGCAAGGCCGCGGACGAGCCCTGAGGGAAAAAAAAAAGGTTTGTTGGCTAGGAAACCAGTTTTCTCAGAAACATCTTAAATTTATTTTCGGAACATTTTTGTACATTTTCAAGCAATAAGTAATTTTGATAAAATATGGTACACTGTTTCTACTATATAGGCTATACCGGTAACCAGATTGATGCCTGCTTGCATTAGAGAGACATATTTGCCATTAAAAACATTTTTATGAAAATCCACTTGCATAATGCACTTGCTGCGTCCAAACTTTTCTTGTCAAGTATTGAACAAGCACCTAGCTTTCTCTTTGATTGAATTGTCATTGACTGGTATTTTGACAGAGATCGATTTGTTTTCCATTATTTCATCATCTGTGTAAGAGGAAGTCTCAGAATCTGTGGGTTCTGAAAGATTTTCTCCTTTTTACTTGTCAATAATCTTCAATAATCTTCATATTCTTCTTAATTTGGTTGCTTCTTTTCATTTCAAAATCTCTCATCAATTTTGCTTCTTTTTTGACTGACTTTTGTTTTTCAACTACATGCTCATCTTCCTCTCATTTCTTTGAAGTAATTGCATATGGTGCAAAGTTTTTCTCTTCGGCTCTATAGAAGGCCAGTGCAGACATAGCTCCATTTTATCTTTAAGGGTGTGATACTCTAGACGAAGAAGTACCCCCGAGAGACAAACAGTAATATCCTCACATGTGCTGCGTAAGATCTTGGACTATGGATTCCCTTGAAAACTGTATGATTCTATCGAGAGCCTCACTAAGTTGAACTACATCACAGAAGATGGCGTCTTATTCGGCTTAGATTTTGTAGAAATTTAATAGTTTTGCTTTCGAGAAATGCGAAGTTGTCAGTTGTCAGTTGTCTATTCTGTTGCTTATATACCAAGCTTATGGGTGCAGTAGGGCGTAGGGCGGAGGGAGATGGAAAAAATAGGAATTCTATTGTATGCCTTGGGATGAACTTGGGACAGACAATAATTGTGCTATAACAATAACTTTGTAAGTTTGCATTTATCAGGACAGAGGCTAAATTCACATCATGGGTTGAAGTCTGGTCTAATCTTATACACAATCACTGTGCTCCAGCAAATTTTCATAAAAAAATTTGATTATGGAGATCACGACTTTCAAACTCAAAACATTTCTTCAAATGAGCACAAATTAATTTTGATTAAACTTGGTACACTAGTCTGCTCAATCGGACCAATAAAAAAAATTATTACTGAAAAAAGTAAATGTATTTTGGTAAAGCTTCGTTTACTTGTTGCCTTTCATATACTTTTATGTACCAAAATTTAAGTTTCTAGATTAATGGAAAGTTGAGTTATAAAAATTTAAAAGCTTTTAATGAAATTCGCTACCATAAGGCACTGGCTGCGTCTAGACTTTAATATTTTTCACTTTCTTCAAAAAACGGGTACTGCTTCAGAGATAATGTGTTAGCATTGTATTTTGTTTCTTTAACATCAGCCTATTTCGGGGACTATGTCTGATCACTGATGCCGGACGGCCATTTCACCTAACTGTTTATTTAACCGAACCCCCGTTTTTTGTCAGCAGGGTAAGGATCTTTTACATGCACACCATCGCATGGTACACGAGACCAACATGTTAGCGGCCTCTGAAGAGTGGGCATTCAACCTGAAAAAGCACAATGCCACGAAAGCCAACAGTCTACCTGCTGAGCTAGTGAGACCGCTAATTGAGATATAAATAAATATAACAATATTTAACAAAATTACACTAAAAATTGTTAAATACAAGTATCTATAATCTCTCATTGCTTATTAGAAGTAGTTAACACGCTATCACATCTGATTAATTACCATATGTATTTACTGATTTACACTACAACTTAGGTCGTAGTAAATAATAATAGAATAGATAATAAAGAAGACTTAGATGAAAATCTATTAACATAATTATATAACATTCGCTTTATAATAACACTACGTTTAAACAACACTGTCACTTTTTCTAGGTTTTTATTAATTTCTATTTGAATCTTATACCTGCAATAAGCACTGATTATTCCAAATTGGAAAACCTATTGGGTACATTTTCAGACTTGGCTGTCGATTCTAAGCAAATTCATTTCTCCTCTGACAAAGGCATGCCTTTGTTTGCGAAATGATTGTCATAGACCGAATCAATTAAAATGTCCCTCACACCTGGGCAGTAAATGAGAAGACATTTTTATTCTTATCTTTACTGATGTTTGTGTCATCTTATTTTATCACAGGCTTACTGAGCCTGTGTAGACACATATATCTACATCATAGAAAAAAAAAAGATTTAGATTGTGTTGCACCTGAAATTATATTAAACAAAAGGGGAAGAAATTTAAAATGTAGAGACCCACAACGGTCTTCTTTCTCTTCCGAAAGTTGATAACTTTTATGTTCTAACATCCGAAAATAGGTTAGGTACCTAAATATTTTAATCAATATAATATAGTCAATAAGTGAAGATTTGAATCTGTGATGAGCACTGATAAGTACAATTTGGAGAACCCAATTCACCACAAGACAGTTTTTAGACCTGATTATCGTTTCGCTAACAACGTTAGCGTCACTCTGACGACGCTAACTTTGTTAGCGAAACAATCGTCAGGTCTAAAAACTGTATTGTGATGAATTGGGTTCTCCAAATTGTACTCATCAATATAATATTGGTTTAAATAATAATTTTATCGCTAATGGTACATACTTTGTTAGTGAAACGATTGTGAGGTCTAAAAACCGTATTGTGATAAATTGGGTTCTCCAAATTGTACTTATCAATATAATATAGGTTTAAATACCCATTTTATCACTAATTGTGCATAAGTACTTTTCAAAGTTTTTCATTCATAAACTAAGTATATGCATCCCTCTGATCACGCTAACTTTGTTAGCAAAACAATTGTGCATAAGTACTTTTCAAAGTTTTTCATTCATAAACTAAGTATACGCATCCCTCTGATCACGCTAACTTTGTTAGCAAAACGATTGTTGGGTCTGAAAACAGTATTTTGATGAATTGGATTCTCCAAATTGCACTTATCAATGTAATGTAGGTTTAAATAATAATTTTATCACTAATTGGACATAAGTACTTTTCAAAGCTTTTCATTCAGATTATTCTTTCAATTTGTGCAATTTATCCAGGTAGCTTAATAATTAGACAAATTGTCTTAGTAAAATCAAGGTAAAAGAGTGCTTTTTTATGGATCTACTTAAGACATTAAACATTTTAAAATGTTATTTGCCATCAGTACATTAATGTAATAATGTTTTATGAAAACACTACTCTTATTTTGCTCGTAAATAAACTCATCCAAGCTATTAAGTAACACACATGTGAAGTTTTACCACAAGTCGATCAGTTATTTTTTATACATTTATTCACTACGCTATGAAAAATCGCTAAAACATCTTTGTAAACTGGCAATATTTCAAATATTCATTTCAGTTGTTCATCCAGTATATCTAATAACGGCACAGCATAAAGAAGACTGTTGATTATGCTGTGATAACGGTATATGGTTTTGAAAATATATAATAATACAGAACACAGCAGAACACCACTGTATAAGAACAAGAAGGTGGCCCTCATTGAAGGACGTCAAAAGCATAATATGGTTATCGAAATATTCAATTTCAGTGAGTTTTTTGTAATCTGACAACACTGCTTATTTCCAAGGTTTCAATTATTTGTATCCGATGAATGCGCCATTTGTAACTCAGTTGCAAAAGTTTTCATCTCCGTGTAGCTAAGTCACAGTTACAGTTTAACTCAATTTGCCTGAGGCAACCATGCCAAACTTATTATTGTGTATTTAATAAAAACGTAATTAAAACTAGAAGAGTTACATAGTTAGATTTTATTGAAATCAAATATTTACATGCTCCTACAGGTAATGAGTAGTCATCTCTTTTGGAACATGTTCATATAGATAATCTTATCCAAATCATTGGAATATTGAAGTGAATTTCTATTAATTATAACTAATAACACAAAAAATTTTTTGAAATTCGTCAAGATTCATCAGAATTTGTGGTTTGTCTAGACCATGCAGCTTTATTTTATTATGCGTAATTCTTTTTTTTTTGTGAATTTTTAAAAAAAACTAATGAGATCGCGCCCAGAATTTTGAAAAAATTTATTCAAATGAGCGCGAACTAGGCCCCCTAGAACACATATCTGGGGTCAGTTTTAATTTATATATATATATATATATATATATATATATATATATATATATATATATATATATATATATATATATATATATATACATGTCCCAATAGTGTGTAATTCCTCTATATGTCCCTTACAGTAAGAGCTAGCCGAAAAAATTTTCAACAACATTTTCTTGTGATTATCTAGGCTATATTGGGAAAATACATTCAAACTAAAATATGGCGTAATATTTTGGGAAATTCACTTAGGGCCTCGAGGATCTTTCTTCTTTAAAAGTCATGCATTCTGGCAGTGTTTCAGTTGAAATGTGGGGAAACATGAATTGGCTGTTTCTGTCATGAAGTACGCTGATGGTAATAAATGATAGATGCGAGGTTTCATAATAAAAAATGTGCTAACTCGAGCTTGTGACTTCCATTTGTGATCGATTCAGTATCTTTGTTCAGCCTGAATTATAATTGAAAGGTGGTGTGGTGAGCTGAGAATCTCCGTAAACCCAGCGTATATGGTGATGATACTATTCACTAAGAAGAGGAACCTGGAGGAGTTCAGTGTGCCGGAGAGGTTTGCAAAACCTTTGGCTTTAGTGTGGGAGGTCAAATATTTGGGGGTGGTCCTGGACTCCAAATTATCATGGGGTCGCAAATAGAACGAGTAGTGAGAAAGGGAGTGGCAACCATCTGGCAGTGGCGCTGTGTAATAGGGAGTTCCTGTAGATTTAATCCTCGGATCCCTAATTAGATTTACACTGCGATCGTCAGGCCAAAGATTCTTTATGGAGCAGTGGTGTGGTGTGAACCAAACTTCTACCCGGAAGCTGGCCAAACTTCAAAGGTTGGCAAGTCTGGGTATCACCGGCGCTATGGAGACGACACCCACAGCCTTGCTAGAGGTCTTGATGATGCTGCCACCGCTTCCCAACTGAATCATATTAGGGATGCTATGGCATCGCATCTTAGAATGCGAGACTCTGGAAACTGGTGTGCTGAGGGATCAATCACAGGACACGCAAAAGTCGCCACGGAGGTGGAAAAGGAAATGCCAATTTGCACCATCAAGGTAGGAAATGTAGAGGATTATATTAGGCTAACTAGGACATATACCCTCAGAATCCCCAGGAACGATCAATGGAGGGATAATGAGGTTGCTTTCCAGCCTGCTAGCCTGGTCTGTTTTACTAACGCATTATGGCTGGAGAAGCAGCACTCCTCCAGGGCGGGAATATACATCGATGGCCTGGGGCTGTGCGAGAGTTATGCTCTGGGCGCATATACCACAGCATTCAAAACTGAGGTATACGCTATCCTGTCTGTAGCTATTTGACAGGATGTGAGGATGAGCGCCGAGGAATGTGTATACATTCGCTCGGATAGTCAGGCGGCCCTCTGGGCTGTCTGTGCGCTCAGAATTTTATCAATGTTGGTTCAGGAGTGCGATGACGTTTCTGCGGGGCTGTCCAGGACTAAGAAGGTACAACTTATGTGGGTTACGGGATAATGTGATATGGTGGGAATGAAGTGAAAAATGACTTCGCAAGCCTCGGTTCCCGGCGCCTGTTCTCTAGCAAGCAGCCTGCTATAGGCATAAGTAGGAAGGCGGTTTCCAACGCCCTAACTTGATGGACTGAGTATGCCATGGTAAAGTACTGGAGATCGGTCAGTAGCGGTAGACAAGCGAGGGACTTTGTGGAGAGGTTAGATAGAAACAAAACTGTCTGGCCCCTTGGTAGGAGTCGGTCTGCGCTTCGCTGCATCATTAGGGTGCTAACAGGCCACTGTTTTTTTCCCTCAGGGCTCGTCCGCGGCTTAGCCGCCCCGATAGCACTGCAGCCTTTGGCTTATTGTGCATAACACGCCACTGTACTCTCAGAAGATAAATACCTTACAATGGTAGGTGTCGAGAGGGATCCCATTTGCCAAGAATGTGGTGGAACTGAAGAAACGTTTTACCACTACCTGTGTGAATGTGAGTCTTTTGGAAGTCTTTGAACGGGATTAGTTGGTTCAAGGGCTCTATAGAGGAGTCAAATAAGTTACATCCAATGGAAGACCGTCATGACCTATATTTTGAGGTCGAGAAGGTTTGGTGACGAAACCAAGGACGAGTAGAGCATGGTTGCTGGATGCTGGGGTTGGAAAAAAGGGCCTGATGCGGCTTACTTGCCTGCCGCTAGCCTCCACACCATTGCTATTACTACTACTACTAGTATCTTTGCCAGCATGCAGTATTAACAAGTATAACATACATAGTATTTTTGTCATGTGTCAATAGAGGCAAATCTGAGGAGGAACTGGCAAGTACTCTTCAAGAGGCACTAAATGTAATCAATGATTGGTGCCGGAGGGAACAGATGTCTGTGAACCCCCGCAAAACGATCATTGTTTCTTTTACCAGAAGAAGAAGGTTGGACAAATTAAAACCACATATTCTTATGCAGGAAACCATTCCATTTTCGGACCAAGCAAAATATCTGGGAGTTACCCTAGATAAGAAGCTCAACTGGGACATACAGTTAGAAAATGTTATCCGCAGGGCTAAAATGTCCCTGTGGACCTGCCGGAGAATCTGTGGTAACAACTGGGGAAGAAACCCCCGACAGATGTACTGGCTCTATGTAGTGGTTATCAGGTCAATGATAACATATGGAGCCATAGTTTGGTGGCCTAAGGCACTTCGTGGTATCGCGAGGGCCAAACTGGCTCATCTACAGAGACAAGCTTGTCTGATGATAACGAGAGCGATAAGCACCGCACCATTAGCCGCTCTGGAGGTCATCCTTAATATTCCCCCTCTTCACATATGGTTGGAGAGGGTGGCGAGGTGGACAAGATACAGACTAAAACAAACGGCAGACAGCATGCCAAGGGAAGTCAGTCTGGGAGAGTCCGGTCTCCTTGATGACAGTGATTGTCACAGGATTCTGGGAATGGTCTCAGACTTGATGCCTACAAAGATCAGCAGAGATCTGTCTTTCAAGATCGTCCTCCCGGAAAGGGTGGACTGGGACCGAAACCAAACGACCCTGTTGAGAGCAGACCTCTGCTGGTACTCTGACGGCTCCAAAACCAATTTGGGAGTAGGAGCCGGCGCATATGGGGGCAGCACCGATGCTAGACTATCAGCTAGCCTCGGCAAGTACGTAACCATACACCAGGCAGAAGTGTATGCCATCGAGATGTGCAGAAACAAATCGATAGAGATATATGCAGATAGCCAAGCTGCAATAAAGGCTGTTGGTTCCTACCGGTGTAATTCAAAGACGGTATGGAGTTGTAAATCTGCCCTTAACGAATTGGGCAGCTGTAATGAGGTGTCGCTGGTCTGGATACCGGGTCACTCGGACCATGATGGCAACGTTGCGGCCGACGCGCTTGCCAGGAGTGGTGCCCAGAGAGACTTTGTCGGACCAGAACCGGTGCTGGGGATAACATCTAGCACAGCAAAACGCACCTTAAAGACCTGGACAGAAAGAATGACAATCCAATATTGGCAAAATATTCCAGGATTAGCTCACTCTAAGGCCTTCATAAATAGCCTGTCTGAGTCAAGGGCTAAAAAACTTCTAGAGATGAACAGACAACAACTGAGTACTCTAGTCGGCCTGTATACAGGACACTGCCGCTTGCGGCATCACATGCACCGTATTGGGGTTGGTCAGGAGACTGAGTGCCGGCTGTGTATGGAGAATGATGAGACAGCAGAGCACGTGCTGTGTTTCTGTCCGGCAGCGGACAGGACAAGATACCTGCTCTTTGGCAAGGTAAAGCTTGCTCCAGAGGATCTGGACCAACTTTCGCCCACAAAGGTTATTGACCTCTGTAGGAGGCTGGATTTGTTGGGCAAAATATAGACATTAGGCGTGAGCCACAATAGACCTTATGGTCGCGGTGGAGGGACCGATATGGACCACTCACATATAAACCTAACCTAACCTATGTGTCAATGATATCGTATCATTGACACAGTTTCTTTAGAGTTTCTGTTTGTTTACATTTGGCAATTCTTTAATTGTTTAAAAAATGTAAGAAGGTAATTAAAATTAATCAACCCTCTCGAACTTCATAACATTATTAAAAGACTGTTGGCTATTTTCATAAATGCTGGTTACCTCTTAATGGATGATTAAATTTATCTAAACTTTTTCAAACAATTATGTTTTAAAAAAGTGTAATTTGGAAGCTATTTATTTGTTGAAAACATTCAATTAACTGAAACTAGCTGTATATCTAATGTTATTAAGTTATAATCTTACTTGATTTTAGTATTTGATGACATTGGGCATGGAGTAAGAAGTAGTGGCACTCCTCGTCAAAAACAGAGGGGTTCAAGTCAAGGAAGCATACAATCACTGGCTAGCTCAGGTGGAAATCCAATGGTTGGTCCTGCTCCAACTACTAAACCTCCCACTCCACCACAGGTATCCAGAACATCAAGTAAAGGTTTGTTAATAGTATATAATAATGTTGATGTAGAAAAAGTTAAAGTTTTCAACAGTAATATAAAAATAATATTGTAATTATATATTAATTGAATATGTACAACTTTGATTTGTTTATTATAATAGTGAAGTGAAGCTGATTTTGATTGTATTTCAAATTAAATATTTAAAAAATAATATGTATATTTTGGGTTACTTTTGGTCTTAAAAGATGACAGCTTTTTATTTTTATTTCTACAAACTAGTACCTGCTTGGTCTTTTTGCCAAAATTATCGTTTTGACCACACTGTTGCATTAATAACTTAATCATTTATGTAATAAAAAAATATCTGAACATGTTTTTATTGAAAAACTTGAATAAGTTAATTTCATTATCAGAAAACAGTAAAAAAAAAACAAAATGAATTATAACTTCCTCATCGCTGATGATCTACTCAGAGCAGAGAGACTTTTTCATGAAATGAATTTGGGGTCGATGACTTAATTAAATATGAAGTTGACGTTGATTGGACTTTGAAGGTCATCAACAAGATTATATCCAAGGTCACCATCAGATAGCCAGAAAATAATTCTGGAGCTCTTAGAAATGGCCAAGAAACAAGTAACTATCACTGTTATTGCTGACTCCCAATCTCGAGGAACTCATTCAAGAGAATATTATTTCACCATTCACAATGATAAAAAACGTGTTTGTAAAGTTATGTTTTTGAAAACTTTTGATATTTCAGAAACTTGGGCTACTAGTGCATTAGGCAAATTAAAAGAGTGCGGAGGTTTAGAAGAAGATGGCACCTTCTCAGGAGTATTATTCGAAAAAATTCGAAGATAATGTATTTATTTCGAGAAAGGATTGAGCTTTCAGCAAATGTATCGATTATACAGTGAACATTGCAAGCTAAATAATATCACTGAAGTGGCTACTTTTCACCAGTATATATAGATATGTTTTCAATGAGGAATTTAATATTTGTTTCCCTAAACTGAAAAAGGACCAATGTGAAGTTTGTTCTGTTTATAATATTGCACCAGAAGTAGAAAAAGAGCGATTGCTTGAAAAATATGAGCGTCATTTGAAGAATAAGGACATAGCCAGAGATTTGAAAAATTCTGCAAAGATCTTGCAGTACATGATAAAAGTGTGTTCATGGCCTGCTTTGACATGCAAAAGGTTTTAGCTACCCCACAATCAAATGTTGGTGATTTTTATTACAAGATCAAGTATTCCACATACAATTTCACAATTTACAAGATATGCTATAATGAGGGCTATTGTTACGTGTGGCATGAGCAAATAGCAAAATGTGGTCCTAATGAAATTGCCAATTGAGAATTGGAAAGTCGAGAACGAGAAAAATGCAATCAAAATCAGTCAGATATGGGAAATTAGATTTTCGTATGGAAAAGCATCCTTTTCAAGTATGAATTTGATGCTGATTTCAAAAGCAGTGACATCAAAGCAGGTTGCCACCAAAACTATATAACAGGGTATTGGCAATAGATGATAAGAAATTGAAGGGATTGCTAGTGGCTTTGCAGTAGTGGCAAAATACTGATTATGTATCATGCCTTTTCATAGAAGCCTCATTTTAAAGACGGCCGAGACTCATGAAGGCGAATAAGCTGACATCGATGAAGTATATGAATACTCGAAATAAAAATTGAAGTTAGTTAAGTTCTTTCAAATCCACGAAATAAATAAAATGTAGTTGATGAAAGTTCATTGTTTTATTTGATAGTTGGTAAGTTCAATAAGTATTAGTTGCCCAGGAAATATTTTAAAAAATCTCCCAGGAATACTGTAGTATCCCATTCAAAAGTCAATTAGAAAAAAAAAAAAACCCATCAAAATTCCTGTCGACATAATGTCTTTAATAATCAATTTTGTCTTCTTTGCAGTCACTGTGGTTCTGTTTTTGATGAAGCTCATATATCTTAGGTGTGGCTCTATTAAGGCATTATACATAAGTCTTTTCAATTTTTCTGACAAGTAATATTCACACCTAAAAGCCCAGTGTAACTAGATTTTTTTTTCTTATATTAATCACACATTCTTTAAAGTTCAATCGGTTATCAGTTATAATTTAAAGGTATTTGTAGCCTAGGTCTTATTACCTGATTGTTTATTTTAATATTTATGTCCTGTATACAATTGCCCTTTTGTGCAAACATATATACAGTTTTATTAATGTTTAACGTTAAATTGTTGCTTAACAACCAAGAATAGTACGTCTGTAGATCGCCACTTATCATAATTTCTAATTAATCTTGACAACAATGAGAATCCGCTTCCAAAAGTTGAGAACGTCATGAACGAAATTAAAAAAACAGAAACCTTACATTGCAGGTTATGATGGGGTTTCGGGAATTATGTTTCAGATTCTCTCTTCCTGGATAGCTGAACCTGTTACTCATATTATAAATTCTTCATTTGAATCAGGCATAATACCGAGCCAAGTGCTAAAACCAAGGAAGTACCGACAGTGAATGACCTTAGGAGCATCTGCATAAACATTTTGATTTTAAAGAGAGCTGAGTCACTGATTCATAAACAATTAATAAATTATATAAATGAAAATGGTATTATACCAGAACAGCAGTCAGGGTTCCAGAAATCATACGAAATAGCTACAGCCTAAACAAATATAACAGATGATATTATAGGAGCATGTGACCGTGGTGAGTTTACTGCTCTCATATTGTTGGACTTGTCAAAAGCATTCGACAGCCTGAGTATTGATTGCCTGTTATCCAAACTTGCTTATTATGGCATAAATGATATGCATGTGTGGTTTCAAAACTATTTGAATGGGAGGTCGCAGGTGACTGTTTTGGTTCCTGATAATGTATCCAACCTAGAAAGTGTGAGTTCAGGAGTCCCTCAGGGATCCATTCTATGCCTACTGCTGTTTTCTGTTTACATGGCTGATATTGTGAATTACACCGAATATTATAAATTAGATATGTATGCTGATGATATACAAGTCTACTTAAGTTACAAGCCAGGAGATAAAGGTAATGTGTTTCCGAGGATCAATGGTGCTCTGGAGAGGATAGGGACATGGATAATGAAGAATTCACTCATTCTTAATGCTGCAAAAACAACAGGTATTCCCATACTATAGACTTTATCAAGCAATATGCCATGGCTAACTGTATCAAACGCTTTTTTCAAATCTATAAACATTCCAAGAACATATTTCTTCTGGTCAAGATTAGCCATAATGAATTCTATAACCCATGCAGCTGCCATCTGTGCATTGCAATTTTTTGAAATTCAAACTGATCTCTATCAAATTTAAAGTCCTTTGATACAAAATCAACAAGTCTGGCTTTCACCACTTTTTCCAATATTCTACAATAAATAATTATTATCGAAATTGGTGTTTTATTCTCAGGATCATGGCAATCTCCTGCTTTATGTATCTGTGTTACTATCGTCTGTTTTAGGACCTCTAGATATTCGCCACTCTGTAATACATTATTTACTAATTTGGTTATAACTGGTAAAGTGACTTCCAAAGTGCTTTTTACATAATTTCTTGTAATGTTATTAACTCCAGGAGCTGTATTATTTTATAGATAATTTACAATCGACATGGTTTCTTCTTCAGTACATGGCTTTAGATAAATTGTTTTTTCTTCGTGCTGTTCAACAAAATTGATATTTTTAAGAATTCTTTCTCTCTCAATTACTAGGCTAATGTTACACCCCAAATTTCTAAAATAATCATTTAACTTATTTGCCATTTTATTATCATTAGATATGTTTTCACCATCAATTTTTAACTAAGTGAAGATTGGAACCTGTACACTGGTAAGCACACTTGGTGAGCCCAAATCACCACAGCACATTTAAAAAAAGTCTGGTTGCATCAAGTGCGTTATGGTAGTGAATTTTCATAAAAACGTTTTAAATAGCAAATATGTTTTTTTTAAAAGAAAGCATGGATCAAATTTGGTTACCAGTATTACCTATATAGTAGAAACAATGTACCATATTTCATCAAAATACCTTGATTGTTTGAAAGTGTAACATTTTTTTGAAAATAAACTTAAAATGGTCTCGAAAAAACTAGTTTCCCGGCCAACGAACCTTATAGGTTAATAGCAAATTGAGCTATTCAAATTTGAAGCATTTAATAAAAATTCGCTACCATAACGCACTTGTTGCGTTCCGAATTTCTTTTCTTACAAACATGCATTATAATTTTGTGGTCGAAATTCAATACATTAAAGATCAGCTCAGAACTGGTACGGACCGGGGGACTTCGACTATCTAATTAAAACAAAGCATTGTTTAATCTATTTGAACTGAGCCGATTTTCCTAAAAATTCGCTACAATAACGCATTTGCTGTGTCCCGAATTTTATTTTTTCTTTCGTTAATGTTATGTATTACATAGAGTAAAGCCTAGCTCAACATGCTAAAATGTTGCATTTGAATTTGATTAAACTGAAATCCTTATTTAGAGGCACACAGCTAATAAATCGTGTTTATGCGAAATATGTATTTGTATATATTAAAGTTCTGTATTATGGAAAAAAGTTACTGAAATCACCTAAAAGAAGAAAAATATGGTAAAATGATTATTTAAACAAAAAGGTAACTTGTTCTCAGCTGGTCACCCATCCAATTACTGACCGCGCCTGTAGTTGCTTAACTTCAGTGATCGAGCCGATGTACTCAAAGCAGTACTCCTATTGCCTGTTTGACATTATTTATTTAGGGATGTTAGTGAACCACTGTATTTACTAAAAACTACTGCCAAATCATCAGAGAATGGGTTTATTTGAAATGAATTTTCTGCAAATATTTTAGTAAAACGAAGGACAATGATGGTTGAAGCTGTAACTTAAGGGCTTGTAAAACACATTTATAATGAAATTTGCTTTACATAGACTGTATTTGTATCAGGTTCCCTGTCTAAAAATTGCAAATTTTGACGTTTCAAATCGCGACTCTGACATTTAAAGAAGAAAAGCTATAAAGTTTTCAAAGTAATTTTTCTGTTATTTCTTGATCTTTTTGCGTCAAGGAAACCTAAACTTTGTATTATACAATAGATCTTGTTATCCGAAAGAAAACCAAAAATTTTCCAGGAAAAACTGGTCCGATTTTCCTTGCTAACGAACTTATCCAAGCCACTTTCAAAAGGAAGACGTCTACGAAATTTCATCAAAATCAGTCCATTATTTTTTGAGTTATCGGTAATATATATATATATATATATATATATATATATATATATATATATATATATATATATATATATATATATATATATATATATATATATATATATATATATATATATATATATATATATATATATATATATATATATATATATATATATATATATATATATATATATATATATATATATATATATATATATATATATATATATATATATATATATATATATAAAAACACGGATCTCGTCATTAGTGAATTTTTTTTCCAGAAAATTCACTAAAAACCTGACGATCGTTTCACTAACCAAGTTAGCGTCATCAGAGGATCATAATTAAGTTGTGGATATAAGATATTTGGAATTGTTCATTCTCTGATGACGCTAAGTTGGTTAGTGAAACGATCGTGGGTTTTTTTTAAATGTGTTGTGGTGATTTTGGTTCTCCAAGTGTGCTTATCAATTTTTAAATAATTATGTTTTTTTTTGCTATCATTTGTAAATTTGTTTGTTATAGCTTAGTTTATAATTTACCATACTTTTTTTCATCATCAATTGCATATTGTAGTCTGTTTTGAACAAAATCATTTTCAAGTTTCTCCTTAAATTATTGCAGGTGTTTTTTTATTTTTTTAAACTCTTCTGCTATATTTGTATCGTTTGGATATTTTTTAGTCTGACATATAACTTATTTCTCTCCTTTATTAATGAAATAAGTCGGTTATTTATTCAGTTATTATTTTTTTGTAGTTTTTTCACAGTCGCTAAATCATTTTGTTTCTGCATGACCTTTTTTAAGTTTGAAAAGTAAAAAATGTTAGTCTGAGATATTGCTTGCTTTACACCTTCCCTAAAACTTTAACATCTTTATATTTATTTTCTTTTTTAGTTTTATTATAATTTAAATGTATGTCATCAAATAGAATTTCTTGAACAATATGATCAGTTATATTTGACACAGAAAAAATTATGTTAACTCGTTTATTTTGATGGTTTACAACAACATGGTCTATCAGTGTAGCATAGTTTTTTGTCTCGCTTGTTGGCTGTATTTTATTAACAATATGATACCCATATGCATCTAACATATTGTCATAGTCAACCGTTTCATTGTTGTCACCCAATATATTTATAAGTACACTTGGAGAACCCAAATCACCACAACACATTTTAAAATACCTAACGATTGTTTCGCTAACCAAGTTAGCGTCATCAGAGGATGAAAATATACCTCCAAGTGCGCTTGTCAGTGCTCATCACAGGTTCCAATCTTCACTTAGTCAATATATTTATGTTGAAGTGTCCAATTACACATATATTTTCATTTCCTAATTGTCCTACAATGTTTTCTAGGTCATTTATAAATACACCATACTTTACATTTGGTGGTCTGTAGTAGTGATGGGAAAAATGGTTATTTTCTATTAACAGTTGAAGCCGTTAACGTTATTTAATAATAACCGTTGAAAATAACAGCTTCAGTTATTTATCTGTTATTTTAAATTGGATAGTCGATCAATAGTATCCTACATTCCCAAAGCTGTGAGCGAGAGCGAGCACACTAGTATAAATGCATTGTATTTTTACCCCGTTATTTCACGTAGTGTATAAATCTCAAATTTTGTCCATATGAAAATGAAACAAAGGGTTAAGAAATTATAATAAGCGTGTCGTAAATCTTTTGCCACTCTGAAGTGAATCTTTTAGAAATCAGAAAGGAGTCTTATATTAGTATTTACTTAGATGTTTTAGGAATTATAAACTAGTCATTTCTAACAAATTTAGTTTATGAGGGGTCTTTACGTAAATGTCAATGCCACAGCAAGAATCAATAAATATCATTATATATCACGTCTTGGGACGTTAGACGTTAGAACTTTTATTGCAAGGCAGCACTAGCTTCAACAAATAACTGCTTTATACACTACTACACTACACAGGCAGATGGAGTGATTCTAAGAACGGTAACGTACTTGATTTTTCAGCAAATAACAACCACTGTAAATTCATGTGACATCGATCTGAGTAATATTTTATTTTTTTGTGATGAAACTAACAATTTTATGAGAAAATCTCAAGACATTAAAAAGTTGCTAAATGAATCCTTCTTTTTAAATCATTTTTTTAAATAGAAAACGGTACACACAATAAAAAGTAGTGAAAAAATAATGTAAGGGTAGGTTTTTTCACCCTCTTGTGATAACATTATAGGGTTATAAAATCCTTTTAAAACTGCCATTTTGTTAGCCTTATGCATCTGCAAAATTTCGTTTTTTAAAATTATTCCATAACGGAGAAATTTAACGAAAACTTTTTTTTGCCAAAATTTCTTGGAGGAGAAGGGGTTTCAAGAAAAACTTAATAAAAAGACACCCCTTATTTTTCTTATCACCCTGTAAAATTTTCCGCATCAATTTAGAAACACCTGTATATATATATATATATATATATATATATATATATATATATATATATATATATATATATATATATATATATATATATATATTCATTTCATTTTTTATATTTAAATGTATATAGATATTAAAAAATGTTGTATCATTATATTTTTCTTATCAATTTGATAACTATTATCAGACAAACGAAAATGACGTGTTAACTGTTTTCTTAGGCAATGTATATAAATTTAAATAAATAAGTACTTTAATTTCACGTGAAATAACCCTATTTTGCGTTGTCTATAGTGAAAGTAAAGCACGTTTTTACAGAAATTCATCTTTTCACCCAATATTTTGTATTATTAAATATTTGGCTTTACATACTAGTGGGAAACTCAACTGTTTAAAAAATAACAGCTTCTCAGTTTAACAGAATAACTCTGTGTAGTAGTGTCCGTATGCCGTATCCCCGTCAACAACCAGTAAAATTAAAATTAAACCGTTTTATTGTACCGAAGATCCTACGTTCCTAAAGCTGTGAGCGAGAGCGAGCACACTAGTATAAATAACGTGTTAAGTATAATGTTATGAAGTAAAGTCCGCTCTATACTCTATACCCATACATATTTAGCATTCCCAGTCTCAAGGCTATTCATCCCGTTAAATGGTTAAATAACAGTTGCCGATGAAAACCGATGTTTATTCATCGAATCTAGTTGCAGTGGAACTGAAACAGATACGACTCCGTTTTCTAGTTTAGTGTAAAAAGAGTTATTTTTTAAGCTGTTATTTTTATCAGTCCATAACTGGTGGTTACCATTGCGGCTCGGCAACCGTTAAAAAATAACCGACAGTTAAATAACGACCCATCACTAGTCTGTAGACAGCAATGAGCTTTATATCTATAGGAACTATGAATTTCTGTTTTTAATTTTAGTGAATTTTCTTAGAAAAAATTCACTCCTGACTTTTGAATTTTGAAAGAATTTCTTCAAATGAGCGTGAGATTAATTACTTCCTTATTAATTTATTTATTTATTATTTATTTATTTTATTCATGTCAGACCACAGTGATTTACATAAGTGATAAGTAAATTAAATTACAATAAAACAAAATAATAAACAGAATGACATGAACATACACACTAAAAAACAAATGTTAAAAACTCATTAAAAGAATAAAAACTCTTAGAAAGTAGCAGATTAACTCTAGTTCTGAACACACAAGAGAGTAATTTAAATTTATCTAGGAAAATGTTATAGAATTTTATCCCAAACATCCCGGGCCGCTCTGACATATTTTCAGGCACCGATAGGCATAATATAATTATATCAGGATTCATACTCGCGAATTTTCCCGTAAACGTCTCCTCCTCACATACAGAAGATTCTCCAGAATATGTATGAAGTTCCTGCAGTTCTCATCAAGGCCAAAGCCATTCAACAATCTGATTGCCTTTCTTTGTAGGCCAAAGGGGCGACGCACATTTGCAACATGTCCGCAGACAAGTACGGAGTAGGAGA
The DNA here is from genome assembly GCA_964006375.1 of Tillus elongatus. Classification (NCBI taxonomy): domain Eukaryota; kingdom Metazoa; phylum Arthropoda; class Insecta; order Coleoptera; family Cleridae; genus Tillus; species Tillus elongatus. The sequence goes on from OZ023262.1 coordinate 152,124,333, forward strand.
GGTGACTCTGAAAAAAGCCGAAGACGCAGCAAGTGCGTTATGGTAGTGAATTTTCATAAAAATGATCTGGCGCAAAATATTTTATTATAACTTTTTTTTCTTGTAACATAGAAATCTAAATTTTGGTGTGTAGTTTACTTTTTATATCGTAAACCTACCTACCAAATTTGGTTATCATAGAGTTTTTATTTTTTAAGATAAAATTTTTTTTCAAATGAAAACTCAAAATTTTTCCGGAAAACCTCGTCCGATTTTTCTGATTAACGAACTTATCAAAGACATTTACAAAAGGAAGGTACATGCCAAATTTTATCAAAACAGGCCCATTATTCTTTGAAAAAAAATTTTTTTTTTAATGAAAATCAAAATTTTCCCGGAATACCTCGTCCGATTTTCCTGGGTAACAAACTAGTCAAGGCCATTTATAAAAGGAAGGTACATGCCAAATTTTATTAAAATCGGCTTATTACTTTTTGAGATAAGAATTTTTTTCGAATGAAAACTCAAAATTTTCCCAGAAAACCTCGTCTGATTTTCCTGACTAACGAACTTATCCAAGCTATTTACAAAAGAAACGTACATGCCAAATTTTATCAAAATCGGCCCATTATTTTTTGAGTTATCGGTGTGATACATATATATATATATATATATATATATATATATATATATATATATATATATATATATATATATATATATATATATATATATATATATATATATATATATATATATATATATATATATATATATATATAAACAAATAGAAATTGAAACTAACCCCGGATATGGGTTCTAGGGGTCCTAGTTCGCGCTCATTTGCAAAATTTTTTCAAAATTCAAAAGTCGGGATCTGCCCATTAGTGAATTTTTTCTACGAAAATTCACTAAAAGAGCATATTAGGCAGATCTTAGTACACTAACGCTAGGAGCCACATTACCTGACAGACTCCATATAACATGAAGTCTACTGCATTTATTTGGTAGGGAATCAACATGTGGATTCCGTTAAAGTGTCACAGATTGGTGTATACACCCAGAAACTTCACTCTATCAATATCATTAATGTCCCCAGACTTCTAATAGAAAACATCGTTCGAATTCTATGTGTTGTGTCTTTGTTGAAGAGCAGTCTGTTCGCACAAAACAAGTCCTCACCCTTCCACTGCGTCACCATGGACCCTTCCACTGCGTCACCATGGACCCCTCCAAGGAAGCATCCAGGGCACTTGTACTAACTGACACTGCCGTGTCGGCAGCAAAGAGTGTGTACTTAGATAGTTCATCAATTAGAGGAAGATAATTTATAAATACAAGAAATAAGACTGGACCTAACACAGAACCTTGTAGTACTCTCATAGAGATTTGATTCTTTGCCGACGCCACCTCAGCATAGCATACAACCTAATGTAATTCCTGGTATAGTCTCAGAAGATTAAGACTGCTAGAGCAAAATTTGTAAGCCTCCAACTTTCGCAGAATAATTCAATGGTCAACGTTGTTGAAGGCTCTACTGAGGTCACAGAACAGTACAGGATAATATTCAACATTCTGGAATGAGTCAGTCATTCTCAAGACTAAGTCACGAAGTCACGTACTCCCAGGGGAGTGCTCTTGCCGTTCCTGAAGCCAAATTGACTATCCCTTAACAATCCACAGCTCTCAGTGTCCTATAATCTATTTGGACAGACACCTCTCCACTACCCTAGATATTATTGGTACTAAGGTAATGGGGCGATAATTTTCCACCTCATTGTGAACCTTTTTTTATATGCTTTTATGCTTAACACTTAACTAAATCAGCTATTATAGTTTACATTTTTATTGATTAGTTTCAGTTAGTGGTGGGACATTGAGTAAAGGCAGTCGCGAGTACAGAACTCCACCTGCAGTTGCTCCACCACAGGTACCTAGTCACTATGCTCCCAATTATCCTATTGGTCATCCAAGACGATCTGGTGAACGTGGTCCTGGCTATAGTACATTGCCTTTGGTGCAGCAACAGGGAGGTAATAACCAACAGCAACAACATAATTCTGGTGGTAATATTGGAGTGTCATCCTCACCACAAGTAGGAATGGTACATCCACAGCAGCAGAATCAGCAGCTTCATCAGGTACACCCGCAAACACCACCACCTCCACCTCCACCTGGTAACAGTAGCGGATATATATCAGATCATCATATGAGTATGCCACGTGAGTATCATGATTTTCGTCATTTTTTTGTTCAACATTTTCTTTGTGGCACCAACAACTTGATGTTAGTGCAGTGCTTTCTTGTAGCTTATCTATATGGGGATGATGTTATAAATGTTGAACTGAGTGCCACACTTCCTTCTTGCCTAGTTTTTTAGTTTATTGCATATGGTATTATTTTGCATTTTTATTTTTATTTCTGCCTTATCAATTTTCGTTCTCTTACCGGATAAGATACAATAGGAACAGCAGTCCACATTATCTGGGTGTGTTTTTTAATATTCAGTGATAAAGAAGGAGAATATCATCTGCTGACGTACAGGGGTTCCAAAAATGTTAGTAACTCTGACAATATGTCTACGTCGAGTTCATCTTGCAAGAGATGTAATAAAACTGAATCGGTCAGGGAACTGGCAGTGTGTGATGTTTGCAGGGCTATTCTTTGTCAGCCTTGTTTCGAGTTATCACCCACTTGATATGAGAGTAGTGGTTCTGCAGAAGCGACAACTTATTGTCCACTGACCCGATGTTCTAGTTTAGCTTGTAACGCATCTCTGGCTCATGTCTTCAGAGAGGACCTCACATCAGCACACAGGGATCTTAGAAATATAGGAGCTATTTGCGGAGAAGTGCTTTCTAATATCAATAACCTGGAGTGTAGTAATATTGACATGGTCCGTCTTTCTGGAAATTCTTCTGAAGCACCTACACACAAAAGGATCACGTCTACATCTAGAAAGGGGGTAACAAACTGGAGCATAAACAGAGAAACTATTGATAAAGCTACTGCTTTGGGAGCTCTGCTGACTGTGTCATCAGTTATGAAAAATGTTGCTGTTGCTGCAGGGTTGAGGGATTCCAGTGTAGCATCCTCTGTTGCAAATAAGCCTAGTAATATCCACATCAAGATTTCCAACATGCAACTCAAAAGTAGTGTATGGTTCAAGAAATTCACCTTGTGGTTCAATCAGGGCAACCTGGCAAACGGGTTTGATCCGTCAATATGATAGTGGGGATTCGTCATGAGCTATCAAACAAAGTTAAAGCTGTTGTTAGGTGATCTAGATCCCCAGTGTGTGTCAGCAAATTCACATTGGAAGTGTCTGAAAAAGAGTTGACTGAGTAAGTTGTGACCTTGTTGGGTGAAGTAAGTTCGGGTGATGTGATAGTTGAGCAATAGACTGTGAGATCAGGAATTTATAATTGTTTTTAGATAGGGGTTAAGCACCTTCCTTAGAAACATTGTTTGGTCTGAGAATGTCACCGGAAGAGATTTCGCTTTCCTCAACACTAGAAATCACAATGTAGACTCTGACCCGAATCTTCACTGTTCCTGCTGTCAATGAACCACGATTCTTTCTCTCTCATTATACTACCAGAATGTGTGTGGTCTTAGAACCAAAGTAGAAGATTTTTATTCTGCGGTTTCCTCCAGTGATCACTATCATTGTACTTACTGAGACCCTTCTCCAGGATGATGTTCTTGATGTTGAGCTGTTTCATGATGAATTCTGCATCTTCAGATGCGACAGAGATCTTGTAGCATGTGGTACATACACTCGAATCTAAAGTTGATGCACTTGCAGGTTATTTTCAGACTGTATACCTTCCACCTTCTAATAGTGTGCCCAGCTCTTGTGAATCTGGCCAGAATACAGTTTTTTGCCTGATTTCTATGCTGATGAAGTCGAGAAGTGATCCTCAAATTAAAAAACAAACTTCCAGCTGGCCCCGACCTAATTCCATCCTTTTTGGTTAAAGATTGTGCTAGTGTCCTAGCAAGACCTCTAACTTTCATATTTAATTTAGAGCTCAAGACTGAGACCTTTCCTGATGTTTGGAAGATAGCGAAGGTTAGTCCCATCTTGTAGCATGGCGATAGGTCCTTGATTTCCAACTACAGACCCATTGCTCTTCTATGCAATTTTGCCAAGGTATTTGAAATCACCATTTATAATCGCATTTACCCATCTGAGAAAAACATGATTTCGCCATGTTAACATGGCTTCATGGAAAAGAGGTCTACTGTCTCCAAGTTTATTTATTATACTCAGTTTATTGCTAATACTCTTGATAGGTTGACGTGATTTATATGGATCTGGCCGAGGCATTTGATCGCATTGATCATATGGTGTTACTGGATAAACTTGAATCTGCACATTTCTCGTTCCCTCTCTGCCTCTTTCAGATCCTAGTTTCTGACATTTTTGGGATTTAAAGTTATAGGGCAATATCCTCCTCGTGGATTTGATCACATGATACTGCTTCAGGTGTGTGGTGTTGATAGTCTTGAGTCTCGTAGAAAAGTTGCTTCTATAAGGTTCCTTTACAAGCTTTTAAATAATTTGCTAAATTGCTCAGGACTGCTTAGACATATTACATTTCTTGTACTTAGAATAAATTCTAGAAGTTGTGATATGTTCTACCTTCCAACTAGCAGAACAAATCTGCTTATAAAATCGCCTATTCATACCACTGTTAGCAATTATAACTCTACAAGTAACATATCTGACGTGGCGTGAGCCACAATAGATCTTAAGGTCGCAGTGGAGGGACTGTTATGGCCCACTCACAATCAAACATAATCTAACCTAACATATCTGACATTAATTACTTAAGTATAAATAAGGTCTTTATGGTCACACATGCCAGTTTTTGTTTGTAGTCCTTTTAGTTTTACTTATTACTATGAATAATTCAGTTCATAGTCCTTTAAGTTTTTAAAATAACTGCTAATTGGTGACTGTACTATTGTGTAACATTTGTAAATTTGTTGGTGTTTTAATTGGGTGTGTCGACCCTTGGATTTAAATAAAAGTTTAAACAAAATTGACACATCAGATCTCACGAAAAAATGGACTATATGCGAAACTAACAAATACGAAACAAATTAAATGTAATACTCAGAGTCAGTACAAAGCAAACATACACATATATTATAAATATTAAAAACTAACGATAAAACTTACCAGTTTGTTTTACTTCCTTGGTAAATGCTTCCAGAAAGAAAAGGGATATAAGGGTTGGGAGTTAAGGAATTGGAGGTACCAACAATTCACTTAAGAAAATATTCCGATTAACAAAAGCATATATATATATATATATATATATATATATATATATATATATATATATATATATATATATATATATATATATATATATATATATATATATATATATATATATATATATATATATATATATATATAATTATCTGCCCTTTCGAAAGGAAAACAGTTAATAATTTTCTTATAGTAAACTGCTTAAACGTCTTCGAACGACTGTGTCTTGTCAGCCTATCGACTCAGAAAACTTAAGAGGTTGAACTCCAGGTTAATTTTAAAATAATACAGGTGTTGCCATCTGCCCCTCGATAAATCTGAAATAAAACATCCTAGCCAAAAACTACTATTTAAAATGTAATCAACTGAAATATATACCACACAGCGGCACCAACGCACCCCCCGCCCTGAAAGACTATTTCAGAACGTATCATTGAAATTAAAACAAACAAAAAACAAGATTCTAAATGAAAACTAATAAAAATAATACAAGACTAATAAGAAATAAAAGGTTATTGGGATGGTAGTGGGTATAGTCGCACTACAGGTCTTTTGTAAATGCCAGTTTTTGTTCTAACGTTAGCGACTCTTACTACACCATCAATACCCGGAAAAACCTCTTTGACAACGCCAACCGGCCAACGAAATGGCGGCACATTATCTTGTTTTAGTATAACTAATGTTCCAATCTCTATGGGCATGCTTGGGACATTCCACTTCTGCCTCATTTGAAGTTGAGTAAGATATTCTGTGCGATCTTTTTCAAAATGTATATACCATAAGGTCTATCAAATTTTGACGATTGAACAAACTCATAGCAGCAGTCTCTTCATCAACAATAGGGAAATACTTTAATGGCGTAAGAGTAAGAAAATGCACTGGAGTTAAAGGAAGTGGGTCCGAAGAGTCAGTACTAAGCCAACTAAGAGGTCTAATATTTAACAACCCCTCTATTTGTGCCCGAACAGTATTAAGTTCCTCACAGGTCAAAATTTGAGAACCAATGACTTGATAGAGATGAATTTTAACAGCCCTAATTTGGGACTCCCAAACTCCGGAGAAATGAGGACTCAAGGGAGGTTGAAATTTCCAAACGATTTTATTAGGAGTGAATTCGGTTGGTAGTGCGTGGTTATACAAATCAGAATTAACAAAGTTATAAAGGGCATCTAATTTATGTTTAGCCCCGATGAAGTTTGTGGCTCCGTCCGAATACACGACTGAACACGCCCCACGACGTGACAAAAAACGCTTAAATGCAGCCAAAAACATGTCGGTCGATGAGTCTGACACTAATTCCACATGAAGAGCCTTAGTTGCCAAACAAATAAATCAACAAATGTATGCCTTCTGACTTAACTTCTCTTCTTTTCCCCAAAGTTACGAAGAAAGGCCCACCATAATTAACACCACAATGGAAGAAGGGTTTGGCTTCTGAAACTCGCACTGCAGGGAGATCTGCCATTGACGAGAACAATGGTTGCATTTTCGAAGGCGATATCTAACGGCATTTCGACTACTAATAATCAAATATTTTTGACGTAAGATCGTCAAAACCAAATATGGTCCGGTATGCAAATTTTTTCGATAACAGTCATCAATTAGCAAATTCACAGAGTGATCGTTTTTAGGTAAGAGAGGGATGCTGTCAATCGAATTCTAAACTTGAGTTACTAAGTCTACCTCCCAACCTAATTAAACCATCTTCAAAAAATGTACACAAAGGACAAAAACCAGGAGAAGACAAATTGTTCTTTTCCAACAATAAGCTTTCGGAATTAAAATAATGCCGCTGAACTGTTTTGATTAAACTCAGTTCTGCCGTCACCAAGTCAGAACTTAAAATAATTCCTGAGGTTTTCAGACTTCTAGAAAATCGTAAAACGTAAACTGTTGTAAGGATCAACTTACTGGGTGGGTACTTAATGGGTGTGGCTCTACCTCGGTTGTTACCATTGAAATAACCTTTTTCTCTGGCAATTTTCCATCGGTAGCAGCAATCGAAATAATCGGCCACTGTGACACATTTAACTTCAACCATTCTGGACCTGATTTTCAAACATCTGATTTCATGAACTAAGAAGGTTGCATACCACTACACAAGCAAGCACTTATATTATCAGAACCTTCCACATGAAACCAATTTTCCGAACTACCAATTCTTGAATGAGCGAGACTATTAGTTACAAACACATGCCATCTATAAGGGGGCGAAGCGATCCAACTCGAGGCCACTCTTGAATCAAACAAAGCAAATATTTGCCTTATAGTGATACGAGATTCGAGGCTACTCTTTAGAAAATTCAACAATCTAGCAAATAATATGGCTGCACACAGTTTTAATCGTGGAATTGATTGAACCTTCATAGGAGCCACCTTCGTTTTAGCACAAGCAAGCGAAACCCGAACAACACAATCTGGCGTCACTGCCTTGATGTAGACCACAGCCCCGTATGATTCTTCACAAGCATCGCAAAAACCAATCGATACCATCTCAGAATCTGTAAAAACACCCAAATGACGAAACAATCGAAAATCTGCTACAAACGGCAATTCACTCTGGATTTTTTGCCACTGACTAAGAATTTTGCCAGTGGGAACTTCATCCCAGTCCAACTTTAGTTTCCACAGTTTCTTTACAATTCGTTTCAACATTAAAGTAAAAGGAGCCAGAAACCCAAGTAGATCAAACAACCTGGCCACAGCAGATAAAACGTTCCATTTTGTACATATCCTCTGTTCCACATGTATAGCAAACGAAGAAATGTCCTCACTGGGAAAGACTGTAATCCTAATACTTTTAGGCTATCTAAATTGAAACTAACCACCTTTGGTGAATGTTCAGCCTGTGGAATTTCCGAGAGAAGCTCCTCAGAACTTACAGCCCATTTAGTACGCTGAAAATCGCCAGCACAAAATAAACCAACTAATTCTCGCTAAAGAACCCTTGCCTTTTCTAAACTTTCAACGCTCGAAACCAAATCGTCCATGTAAAAATCATGATGTACGACTTTCGAAGCTAATGAATATTTTTCCGACTCATCTTAAGCCAACTGTCTAAGTGTTCTCAACGATAAAAAAGGTAATGACTTTACGCCGAAAGTGACAGAATTTAACTGATAGGTTCGAATAGGCTCATCTTGAGAAAATCACCACAATATTTGTTAAAACCTTTGATGCTCAGCATTAATTCCAATTCGCAAATACATTTGACGAATGTCTGCTGTAAAGGTTACTGGAAACAAACGAAATTTGAGGAAAATATCAAGTACATCAGACTGTAATTTTGGGCCAGTTTCGTTTCAACAGCAACAGGCATATTTACTGAGCCTGTTACCTTATGGGAACCCAACAAACATGTGAACAATTGTGCTCCAATTATTCTGTCAATGGCACCTGGTTGGTCAAAAGTGACATCTGCTAACGGCAGTTCAAAGAAATGGTTGACAGATTCTCTATTACCTCAAAAGCAGGCAACCTGTTAGTTATTTTCTCAACTAATAAAGCATCTAACGAATATTGAATATTATAATCTAAAATACACGAAATGACAACTGATGCTTTCGCTAATACCGAATTATCATTAGCACCCATGCCTTTAACAAAGGAATCACAATTAGAAATTTCCAAATCCTCTTTTCTGGCCAAGTTAACAGTCAAGAAATGTGTTTGGCTACATGAATCTAATAAATCTTGCTCTATGGCCCATACCATCTTGACCAAAAATGTTTACAATTGCAGTAGATAACAAAACTGTCGACCCAAAGTCATTTGCAGATTGTAAAGCCGAACAAAATGTGGATGGGTTTAAGCTATTTTGGGGTGACTCTGAGTTTTCCTCCGATTTATTACAATCTTCTAGACTAATTCTGCCAGAAATATTTTTCCTAACACTCGGTTCATTATCTGTTGATAATTTAGTATTATCATTCTGATTTTTGACAAAATGTAAAAGTGTATGATGCTTATGTTTGCAAATTGTACAAGATACACTTTTACAAGCAATAACATTATGTTCAGCGAAACAATTAATACATAAATATTGATCCTTTATAAATGTAAATCTATCTACAGGCGATTTCAACAAAAACTCATCGCACAAGGTCCAAGAATGTTGTTTTACATGACAGCAAATACAATTCTTATCATTGAACTCTTATTTTCAACAAAAAATGCTTGAGATTTTGCTTTATTATTACACTGTAAACAAACCGACTTATTCAATTTACGCAAATTCGGATTTATGGTATAGATATGCGCTTGATCTTTAATAAAACCTAGAACTTCCTTGGTATGTGAAAATATCTGATGTTCTACGAGAGTTTTTAAAAAGATCTCTAGTTTCGACATCCATTTTAGACCAAATTAAATATGCATACGTAAAATCTAACAAGTCATCAAGTTTTAAGTTTTGCAAAGCTTTAAATGCCGTATCATAGTTTTCTAAAATATTGTTTAAATTATTAGACAACGCAGATTGAGCCGGTTTCAAATCTAAAATTTGTTCCAAATAACTAGATGCTAAAATACGATTTTGATATTTTTCAACAAAAGTATCCTAAATAATTTTGTAATTAGTACCAGTTGGAGGTAAGCCCGAACAAATATTCAAAGCTTTACCCGACAATTGTCCCACCAAATAATTTACCTTTTCGACATCAGTTAAGTCCGAGTTTTCATGAATGAGACTTTTAAAAAATTCGTAAAAAACTTCCCATTCCCTAATATTACCTGAAAACGTAGGCAAAGTTAACTTCGGCAACTGAGGAATAGTTTGATGTTTTTCTTTACTTTTACTCTGATCATTTTGGTTTGAGTTACTCATTCTGCTAGCTATTACATGTGGATCTTCAGCTATTACTAATATATGACAATATAACTCGTCAAACGCATCTAATGCTTGAAAACTCTGCACATATTTTGAATCCAACTGTATTTGTATCTCTTTAAGCGAGTCAATAATCTGCGTAAATTAATCTTTAGTTTTTTCTAAGAAATTTAGCTTAGCTACAAAGTTTTTTAGAGAAGCAGAATTGTCTTAATTTTGTACTGAATTCATATAATGATTGTAAACGCAAAACATAATTATTTTTTTCGTGGTCAAAATTTTTAGTTGACCTTCTAGTACCTGTTGATCAGGCATAATTACAATTAAATTCAGAGAAAGACAATAGTTATGAACCTAATAACAAACATTAAATAAATGAATATGAAAACGAGCCAATATAAATTCGAAAAATTGAGTTCAAAATTTTAGTTTTTCTTTGCACACAAACGAAAATATCTAGATAGCTACACTTTAATAGAAACGATTGGTGGATGATATATCACCAAATTATCTTTAAACGAAAAAAAATTAGCGCATGGAACCAAGTATTATTCTAATCCTTCGGAAATAAGCTTGACTACACATACACCCCTCAAACTAATCAAATCCTTGACAGGTAGAAAGCAACCCAATATTAATTTAAAACTGTGCAAATAATTAGCGCATGTACTAAAAACTGCTCTCCTCTTTACAAAAAAATTGACTTGAAGTATTTTAAACAAATTTACAAAAGTATGTTGCACTCTAATATCAATTCAAACTCTAAATGATCCGACTCCGGATGATTTTATGTGTCGGCCGTTGGATTTAAATAAAAGTCTAAACGAAATTGACACATAAGATCTAACGAAAAAATGGACTGTATGCGAAACTAGCAAATACGAAACGAATTAAATGTAATTCTCAGAGTCATTATAAAGCAAACATACACATGTATTATAAATAGAGGTGTGCGAAGCTTCGAAATTCCGAACCGAACTCGAACCCAACCTTCGGTTCCAAAAATTGTTCGCCTTAGGCGATGTTAAGTCGTTCGAAGTTCGAAATACGTAATTCTCCAAAATAGTTTGAAGTTACTCAAAAATACTTCGAAATTGAACTTTACGGGCATTCTATGCTGCCAAAGGTAGCGAAGTTGTAACTCTGTAGTGGCACCGTTGACCCAGTAGTGGCGCTTTAAACTCAGTATCGGTCCCATTGAGTCGATAGCGTAATTTAAGGAGATTTCACTCATGCATATTTTCGACAGTTTGTGGGACACTGAGACATAACAGAGCCATTTAACAATCACAGAATTATTTTTTATATATCCCAGCATCCCAATGCCTTTTTTGGTTAAAACATTATAACTTTAGTGTTCGAAACTGATCAGTAAAGTACATTTTCAGAATTTATGAAGCCAATTGCAGATTGTCTTCCAGAAGCACTAAATTAAACATAATTTGTTTCACAACGAGCCAAAACAGTTTAATATTCACAATCAGGAGACACTTAGTTTTTAGTTGTTATATATGTACCTATCATCCTCACTTTTAACCCCCTCAATCTGTTAATCTAAAACTACCTAGCTAATACCATGCAACAACAAAATGTTTATAATTGAGCTTAGCTATATATAAATGTTGAAGTCTAAAAAACTTTTCAATATGTCTATTTGTATTTTTGATTCAACTTTGATTCATCTTCACAACCAACATCAGCACCGGAAGGCATTATCACCCAATCAACCTGCAAATTTTGTCAAACCTTTCCTTTTTGTTCTTAGTACCAAATATTGTATGCGACAATGTACCTAAATTTTGGCGTTAAGGAAATTGTATGTGTTCATTGAAAATGTGGATTAGTTCTATGTTCGATTTTAAATTTTTGAGGAGTAGTTCAAATTTCGACTGTGAACCTTAGACATACTATGTCAGAGGTTCGAAGTTCGAAGCAGCATATTTGCTTGGGTTCCTTTAAAGTTTGGTTTGAAAAAAACATGGGTTTGCACACCTCTAATTATAAATATTAAAAAATAACGATATAACTTACTGGTCAACTGGTATTTTACTGCCTTGTTAAATTCTTCCAGAAAGAAAAGGGATATAAGGGTTAGGATATAAGGAATCTGGAGGCACCAACAATTCACTTAAGAAAATATGCCGATTAACAAAAGCACACCACACACACGCATATATATATATATATATATATATATATATATATATATATATATATATATATATATATATATATATATATATATATATATATATATATATATATATATATATATATCTGCCCTTCCGAGAGGAAAACAGTTAATAATTTTCATACTAGTAAACTGCTTAAATGTCTCTGAACAGTGTCTTGTCAGCGTATCGACGACAAGTACGATAAGTGATTTTGTTCGATCGCAAAAAACTTAAGAGGTTGAACTTCAGTTTAATTTAAAAATAATACAGGTGTTGCCGTCTGTCCCTCGATAAATCTGAAATAAAACACGCTAGCCCAAAACTACTATTTAAAATATAATCAACTGAAATATATACCACACAGCGGTGCCAATGGGTGTAAGCCTGTTGGGCAATAAAGTAATAAATAAATAAATTTCTTGTTGTCATACATCAGTTATAACTTGTCTATTTTTAGATACTCATAGTTAGCCAATGACTTTTCTGACAACTTGGCCTCTTCAGTGAGCGTTTCACTTTCTTGCAGCAACTTGCATCTTGCAAAGTTTAGTGTAATGAGACCAGAGTTTCATATATTATGTGTATCTTTTTTTGTAATCTAATGTGAATTCTTATTACTTTTCAAGTGCTTATTTTATATTATGTGCATTTGTCTGCTTTTATTGTTAATAATTAATTGATTTTGTTTGCAACCACATGTTTTGTAAGTTACATCGTACTGTATCAAACTGGGCTCCTTGCCCAACAAATAAATAAATATAGTCTCGGAGATACATTGAAATTTATAATAAAAAATGAATAAAGCAAACAAACTGATGATTTTAAGCTTTCGTGGCTGATGCTGCTTGGAATGCTAAATGATTTGCAGGCTGTATTACTGTGGCGGGAAAGGTTACTAGATAGTTGTTGACGATTTGCCAACGATAGTTGCTGACTTCTTCAGTAGAAGGACTGAAACTGAGCAGACATCACACTAGTAATCCTTATATCTGTAGATGGTGCAATTGACTGTATTGACTGTATGCCTGATACCATACATACCACTGCAAGAATCAGTAATGGCGAAGTCATCTGCAATGGTGTCTCTGCCTGGTACACATGCATAATTTACGAACAATGAAGCACCGCAGGTGATTGCATAATCCACAGGTATGAGAAAGGTTACCAGAGCGATGTCTGACAAGTCTTGTCCAGCTACTGAAGAAGTCGAAGTCAGCAGCTATGGTTGGCGACACGTCTAACAATCCACTAATTGAGTTCAACTACGGCAAACTGCGCGGAAATCATCTAGCATCCCAAAAAATGTAATTTGAATAATTGATTGAATTAGGTGTTACTTTGCGATAATATATTTTAAAATAAATGAAACTAAAAATTCCCTCTTACTTTTATATATCATAAACCTTTAACACCTTCAGCCCGGTAATGCCTTACTTGCATCATATAGGGTGGCGCAGGGGTAACACATGTTTTTCACTTAAGCATAACATTGTTTATTTTCAAGAGAGAGGTATCGATGGTGAGACTTTTGTAAAATTTCTTTAAAGCAGCACGAATTAGGGCCCCTAGAATCCAAATCCGAGGTCAGTTAAAAAGTTTATATATATATATATATATATATATATATATATATATATATATATATATATATATATATATATATATATATATATCCAACTGATAGCTCAAAAAATACTTTACCAATTGAAACCAATTTTGGAAATTCCCTTCATTTTGTTAATAGCTTGGATGAGTTCCTTAGAAGGTTTTGACACTCAATACTTTTAGAAAAAAAAAACTGTTTGAAAACGCAATATCTTTTAATTTACTAGAAATTTTAAACTAAAACTTGACTAGCACATACACATTGTACAAGTGGTCCTACCTACCAAATTTGAACTTAATTGGTTCAGTAGATCTTGAGTTATAACTAAATAAAAAATCAATAATCTACTATATGACCTGAAATTACCTCTAAATGTATGCCTATAATGTTAGACAAGGTCAGACAGATAAATGAGGGTTCCGCTGCCATTGCAAACAAAATCTCCAAATTAAGTTTTAAACTGACAGGCTACGAAAATATGTCAATAAACAATCCGCGGGGTTGCCATTTACGACAACTCTCATCTAAATCTGGAGATATCAGAACAATGTAAATAAATAGAAATTGTGATGAAAGTGATTCAACTTGTTTAAAAGCAATCTAGAACTACCTTTTATTATGTATAAATATTAAGCCTCCTATTTTCACGGTATTTAAAAGCTATCTCTCTAGTTTAATATGACAACACCACTATTTGTCACTTGTTAACTGTCATGAGAGGAATGTGTACGTTCTGCGCATAACCTCGAATTTGACTCCGCTAATACCTTAGAATCTCAGAATATAAAACAACTAACTATATTCAAAGGTTAATACAGATAGTAGGTAAATAATAACCCAACTTTTAATTTTAACATAACTTTAACAAATGCCTTCGGGTGTCTACTGTAACTGTAGTATATTATGATTCTAACATCCAATCAAACAAATAAGAAAGTGGTTGCGTACATCAGATTCAGGTTCTTAATCAATGCATGTAGGTACTGTATTACCAAAGTGAAACAAAATTAAACTCATATAAGTATAATACGTAGGGTACCTAGGTACTTATGGTTTTCTTTACTCTTTATGGAACATTTGAAGTAAATGAAACTACATAATATGATAAAGCAGTTTAAATTATATATATAATCAGATGTACAGTGTAAATTATTAAAATAATAATTTCAAAATTTTTTACTGTTTATATTTATTTCATTTTCAAAAAGTATGGATACAGTAATAGTAAATAAGTGTGGAAAAGAGTTTAGGTGCAGCAAGTGCGTTATGGTAGCGAATCTTTGTAAAAATATTTCAAATAGTAATAACTCAGTTTCCCATTAAACTAGAATCTTCAGTTTTGATACATAGTAAAATCCATCCAAAGGCAATGTGGGTACTATATTTGAAAAGTAACCACAAATTTCTTTTCAAAAACCTTTTTTGTTATTTTGTTTGCAGAAACTGGTTTGATTGAGTTGACTAAAAGGGATCATCCAAGCGATTAGTAAGCAAAAATACCTGCCACGTTGATAATTTGGCAGGTACATTCCAAATTTTCGGTAAATTTGCAATTTAGCACACAGGTGACTTTTAGAAAAAAAAATCAGAAACATGCTTAGAACCCTTTCTGGATGCACATACCATAATAAAAATTTCTTGCTAACGGCCCTTAAGAAAGTTACAGGACTAGGAGTGAATAGGGGTGTTGGACGGGGAAGAAGATAAAAAGGAAATGTGAGTGGAAAGTTCGAAAAAACCAGCTTAGTTGGACTTCTATAAGCTAGCTTTTACCGATTTTGCAGCTATACTTCTTTAAATTCCTGTTTACTTCGCCCATAACCCTTATTCACCGCAGGTCCCGCAACTTTCTTGCGGGTTGTTCCGAAGAAATTTTACTTGTTTATATTGTTCTTGTTTATGCATTGAGGGTGACTGTATGCATGTAGAAGCGGGGGAGAACCCCCGGGACGAAGCCGCGAATCAAGATTTTAAATTTATGTTTAAATTGTTACCTCATTTCATTTGTTTAAAATATTTTTCCAAAAATGAATTTGAGGTGGCCTTGTTTGTCAGTCTCACATAGAGAGCTAAAATATTTTATCATTTAAAAAGTATGTATGCAGCAACAGTAAATAAGCGATGAAGAGGGCCTGGGCGCAGCAAGTACGTTATGGTAGAGAATTTTTATAAAAAGATTTTAAATCCGATAACTCAGTTTCCCATTAACTATAATCTTCAATCTTGAGCCATAGTAAAACCTATGTAAAATACCTTTTTGTTTGTTTTGTTTGCAAAAACTAATTCGATTGGATTCACTAAAACAAAACCATCCAAGCAATGAATAAGGAAAAATACCTGCCATATTGATAATTTGGCACCTACATTCCGTTTGTAAATAATTAATTTTTTTCTGGAAAACTTTTGTAACTAATGAAATTTGTAACACAATTTTTTTAAGCGACTTGCAGTATTTACTTATATGTACCAAATTTTAATTTTCTATCTCCACAGAAAATAGAAATTTCATCAAGTAGTCGCTTACTGGGACCTCTAAAACCAATCTCCAAGATCTGTTTAAATTTAAGGAATTAGTTTTAATAATATACCTTACTAATAGTGTACAATTCTTATGAAATTTCACTACAATAATGCACTTGCTGCATCCTGAACTTTTTGTAATGACAGGTACATTAAGTAATTATAGTGCAATATTACACTATTAGTGGAACATAATGTCCGTCAAGTGTCGACCTCTTTCACAGTCACACATCTGCGGCCTCTCTTGAAAACTGTGCATTACTCTCACAACCATTTCTCATTTCTTCTGGTACTCCTGCGATTTCTTGACAAATTCCAGCTTTCAGTTCCTGTATCGTGTAGGGTGTGTTTGCGTACACTCTACTTCAACCCCTCAAAAAAAGTTGCATGCAGACAAATCTGGAGAGTGTGGGGGGCAAGAAAAATCGCCAAAACGGGAGATTACATGTTGAAACATTTGTCGAACACATTTCATTGATGCTCTTGCCCTGTGAACTGCGGCACCATCTTGTTGGAACCACATTTTTCCCATGTTTACTTGTCGCTGTTGAATTTGTGGTAACAGAAAATTTCGTAACATAATATGCTGGAGCTACTGTTACTGCTGTTTCCTAGCCTTCAAAAAAACAAGGACCAAAGATTCCTATTTGGACAGTCCACACCACACTGTTACTTTTGCACTATGAAGCTGTCTTTGGTGCCGCTCCCGTAGATTCTCTGCCACCAGTACCTAGTGTTCTGCTTGTTCACATATCCATCTAAATATAAATGTGCTTTGTCACTCATCGTTACCATGCCCTAAGGGTCATCAGTAAAAATTGCGCGCATCCTCACACAATATTCTTTGTGCTGTGCAAAATTCCTTTCGGTTAGCTGTTGCACGATCATTATTTTGTAGTGATGAAATTTCAGGTTGTTCTGCAAAATAGGTAGTAACGAACCACGGGACATATCCAGAGCTAAAACTTGGCGCCTAGTGGAACACTTAGGACTAGCAACAACCGGCCATCGGTTTCAACATTGTCTGATGTCCTATCGAAATGGGTTTCCTCTTCATGACAGATCGAAATGCTTTAACCCACCCATGTTGCACAGTAAATACAGAATCAATGGTTCTAAAAAACTGCTCGCCGGCAAACATACGGCCATGGCACGGTTTACCGTAATATTATGTGCATCATTTAATCTCTAGCTTCTATATGCATAATATACAATAATAATCTTCCGGACATACATGTATTAACTTAATTTTAGTGTCCCGGATCTATAAATGAAAGTATTTGACATTATATTATCGTCTGCCAAAGTGTATCTATTTTTATCAGAGCTAATTCCTAACAATAGTGAGTCTTACATAGTCTTTCATATTTTATTATTCTGATAATATTAAACAAACTAAAACAAAATAAAAAATAAAAAAAGGAATATATATATATATATATATATATATATATATATATATATATATATATATATATATATATATGTATGTATGTATGTATATATATTTACAACTTATCATGATACATAAAATGTTGTAAGGATTGTTTGTTGCATTCTTACACCAACTAACATCTGGATATGTGAGTTACCTCGCGAATTACACTACCAGTGTCAAGGAGTTAATATCACTTCACACTATTAGTTAATTTTGATTTAAAAAAATTCACTAATAGAAAGGTATCGATTGTGAGACTTTGCAAAAAATTTTCATATGAGCGCCAACTAGGACCCTTAGAACCTATATCCGAGGTCAGTTTCAATTTTCATATGTTTATATATATATATATATATATATATATATATATATATATATATATATATATATATATATAATAATAATAATAATATAATAATATAATGTTTATTAACCAAAATTACATTCAATATTACAAACCAAATAATACAAAATGACCCGAACAATAATATACTGTAAGTGTTTACTTTTAACTTTAGAAGGTAAATAAACATGATAACACCCATAAAGGAAAACCTGCATATGGGTTACATTCTCATAAATATATATTTACCAGCTTTATAATAATGTTGCTCTCCGTCACACAGACGTATCTCTACATGCAAATGATTTAAACAGCATTTTAAGAAACTAAAAATTCAGAGATTATGAACATTTTAATTGTATGAACTAATATTAAGCAACTACAAAATCTCCATAAGTATGGTCATATATAATATATATATATATATATATATATATATATATATATATATATATATATATATATATATATATATATATATATATATATATATATATATATATATATATATATATATATATATATATATTGCTATGATACGCAATTTTTAATTGTTGAGCATGAGAATTTTTAATTATTATGGTTTTTTTTTAAAGTACTTATTTTTATTGCCCATTTAAAGTATTAACATTGATAAAATAAAATTATTGCTAATATTTCTTTACTTACCTTTGTATCTGCAAATTTTTCTCTTTCCTCGCAGGTAGAGTTCTAATGTTGGGCTAGCATTTTTGTTTTGATGTAACTCATTTGTATTTTGTTTTATATTAATATTAATCCAGAGCGTTAGAAATTTTGTTAAAACATTTTCAATTGATTTTTTATTAATTTTTTTTGGTTTAATTTATAATTATTTAAATATATGCTTATATGGTGATATTTTTATAGGTCAAATTAATTAGACTATATAAATAAAACCTAGAATGTTTTATTTCTGATAATTTAAATTCTCTTCAAAACATAGTTACATAAAAAAATTGATCGTTGTTAATAAATGAAACAAATCAAAATCTTGTAACAAACGAATCAACCTATATTCTATGACTTTGTTATTAATTTGGCCTTTATAAGGATATCCCCATTAATATTATAAATATACACTAAAATAATCAATGTAAAAAAAAAATCCTCAAAACTAAACATACAATGTAGAAATCTGCACTATCATTGCAATATTTACAAAATAGACTTACTGCTTAAAATGTCTCTAATTGCTTCTTCATTGGAGATTTGGATTCTTTGCTAGTAGACCTTCTATATAGGATTGTCACAATTACATTGTGGCAATTAATTATTATAGAGCTTATTTTGAGTGGCCCTTTTGTACTGAAGATTCTCTTCTATCTTGGTTACCGTTATCTTGTTATTATCCATATACTGCTGATCTTTACTATTCTTTCTAATTATTTTATTGGTGTGCTAATCATATCTTTTCTTAATTAAAAGTTCCTTCCCCAAACTTTTGTCTTTACACTCTCGCAGTTCAAAACATAATAATTTCACACTTCCCACCTTAAAAATTCGCTTCTCTTCCACTCAAAACGTCTCTCTCTTTTCAATACAGGATGTGCGACAGAGCTCACTAGCATGCTACCTCGCTATCGTCCAAACTGCTTATCAGGCAAAAAACCGTATCAACGTTTCACTGATAACATTGTGTGCCTTTTTGGAATTTAATCACAATAATTTTTACCTTTAACCTTATCTCCTAAATAAAATGTGTATGTATACATTACATCTGTTCAATTCGACTATATAAAAATATTTTCCTTAACCAAAACGTTTTTATTATAAGTAAACCCAACACATTGTTTTATATTCGTTAGATTTCAATAATATTTATTATTTCACCTAAATATCCAACACTCTTTTAACTAAACAGTGCATTTAAATTTCAGGATGCAGAAATTTTATATACATGACACGTTTTTCTCCACAAAAAGGTTTCTATTTTTAAGCTATATTTGCTATTTATAGCTATATATATATATATATATATATATATATATATATATATATATATATATATATATATATATATATATATATATATATATATATATATATATATATATATATATGCATCAACATGATAAATCAAATATTGATAAGATTTTGATGAAACTCGGCAAGAATCTTTTCTTTGTTAATGACTTGGATAAGTTCGTTAGCCAGGAAAATCAGACAAGATTTTCCGGGAAAATGTTGAGTTTTCTTTCGAAAAAAAAAATGTTTTCTATGAAACTTACAAAGAAATTTGGTGAATATGTTGCGTGGGAAAGACCTTACTACATACCAAAATTCAACTTTCTAGAAAATTCAGTTATTCTAATTTGAAGCATTTAATGAAAATTCACTACCATAACGCACCTGCTGCATCCCGAACTTTTTTTACTTTCATCAGTTAGGGCGTTCACAGGTGTGACGCTTCAAAATGTTGATTGTAACTTTTATATACAGTCTGAGTAGCAGAATTGGTCGGGCGAGAACCTGTCTAGTTCGGACTATGATGTTGCAGGTTTGAGTCCCGTATTCAGATAGTCGGTTGTTTTCACTAGAATGTGGAAACTCCAGCTTCTGATGAGTTATGTGCTTTGGTGGTGTGCTTTGTCTATATGTGTTTGTAAGCTCCTTCTGTACAAATCTACGACTTCCGGGTGTGGAGTTTATCTACTGTGGTGTTATTATTGTTATTATATAAATCCTCAGTTGTTTGAGTTAAAGCTAAGTTTTCAGTAAATTATGTATTTAAATTCTTTCAGCCCCACCTTCTCCACTGGTCAGCTCTCAGCAAGAAGTATCTCTTCCCTCAAATAACCACCATCGTCATCCTATGATGATGCAGCAGCATGCCCCAGTGCCCCATGGCAGTTTAGGTATGCATACCCTGTCCCATGCTCATGGTCAGCGACTGTCCAGAGCCTTGGGAGCTCAGTCGCCACCTTTGCCACCACCTCCACCTCCTGAAGATGAGCATGAAGCAACATTCGGTCGACCTCGCACTTCAGGTGGTGTTATGCCTATTGTACCAGATGAGGATGATCTGCCTGGATGGGTGCCTAAAAATTATATTGAAAAAGGTAAGCCTATGTTGGCAGGTTTTTATTTATTATTAGAAAATGCCCCCGTAAAGCAATTTAACTGATTTATGCTTGGTTTTTTTGTGTGCCTATTATGAGTAAATTTATTTAGTATATCTATGAACATGAGGACGAATCTGTCATGTGCGTTTGTGCATTTGCAGTTTGTAGTAGTTAGAAATACGTGGCAAGATAAGTACACAGTCGTCATGTCATTTTTGTTAGTGATGGGAGGATTGAATCCGAGGGTCGGAAAGCATTCGATGCTCAAAAGTACTCACTGTACTCAAGTACCCACAAAAACTATCAAATCAGTGAATTAATCCTAGATGCTCAAACAAAATGATTCGTTCCCAGTATCAGGATTTAGAATAAAAGATCAAAAGTTGTGTCAAATGAGTGCAGAAAAGCCCTGAACCCTTTCAGTACGGCTGGTTTTTAAAATAAAATGACCTGTTGGACGGCTATTTTAACAGAAGCCTATAGACCGATGACATATTTATCCTTCATTGACAATCATCGGTCGTTAACCATATTTAAATCTAAATATTAGGTGTAAATATTCAGTGTTTATTAAAGAAAAGACGCTTATAAATGCCACAAACCATACTTTTTATTTACTGCAAAATGAACACAAAAAAGAAAACTTAAAAAACTTCCTCTTGGTGATAGATTGTTAAGCAGGGCACGATACATAGCCCAACGTCACACTTGTTACACATGTATATTGATTCCTTTCATTTTTTAGGACCCTTTCTGGTGTGCGAACAAACCCAGCATCATCTGGAGACAGGCTTGTTTCCTTCTTTTCGTGGAACTAAAGCAGGATAATGCTTTTGGTTTAGCTTTGCATTTCCAAGAGGTCAATGTACTGCTTTTATTTTCGTCTGGAATATGAAAACAAAAATATTCAAAATCTACACATACATTTTATTTGACCTTTGTAAAAGTTGTGTAATAACTTTGAGATGAAACTTGGCAATTGGAACTTTCTTAGAACATCGAGTTAAATACATTGCATGTGCATTACACATGGTTATATCTAATGAATGAAAAAATAACTTCTTGTACCATTTTAAAGTTTTTCTGGTGCAATCAATACTACTTATCAGCATATCTGATCAGTCCATCGCTCCCATATGATTATTGTAGTCAACCACACATAGCAGCTTTATTATATTTTTTTCATTGGTAGCCCAATTTTGTTTTGGCAGTCACCATTTTATTTTCATCAACCTACTTAACATGATAACGTCTTGACGATCTTTCCATTTTAGCACGAGCAAATTTGTCGTACTTCTCCAGTCGGTTTCACCAGTTTTAAGTTTTTTGTCAAATACAGGCCTGTGTCTTCTATTTTGTCTAACAGTTCCACATGAATTAGTTTTATTTTAAAAAAGGAAAGTTGATAAAGCAGGACTCATGTAGAAATTGTCGCTATAAAATGTATGCCCTTATTTAAGGTAACTGTGTATAAGTTTAGCAACAACTGCTCCTGAAGCTCCAAGTCCTTAATTATCTTCCACATTTATATAAGTGCCCTTTTCCCCATATACAATGAAGTCAAATACGATGCTGGTTTCGCAATCGCATAAAATATAGACCTTTATCCCAAATCGATGCTTTTTTGTTTTAATGTATTGCTTAAAACTCAAATGCCCTTTAAACAGCACAATGCTCTCATCAATTACGAGATTCTGAAAAGGATAAAATGCTGCTTGAAAATTATGCTTCAGTTTATTTAAAATATTCTCAATTTTATATAAACGATTATCTGATGGTGCCTCTTTATTATTAGAAAAATGAAGGTAATGTGATATTATAATACCTGTCTCTTGACATATATTGACCAAAAACAGGTGTATGGAGCAATTCGTTCTGAGACTAGTACTCTTTTGAATCGAGTTTTTTATTATGTGGCATAAGCATTGTTAGGGCCAAAAAAACATACAATTCTGAAGATTCAATGTCCTTCCAATTTCTCGCCTTTTCTTGATTTGCGTACCTGTTAGTTTCCTCTACTATACAACTGATTATGTCTTCAGAAAACAGAGTAAGAAAATATTCTATTTCTTTTGAATTTTCAGTTAGGTTTTCATTTGTTAAGCCGCTATGGTTATCATCAAAAATATGCATCTTGGGAATAAATTCATCTTTGGTCTAAACTACTTCTAAGTCTTTCTGGCTAACCACCTTACCTGTTACAGTATCTTCTGGTTCCTGTTCTTGATCTTCATTATAGGCAATCTCCTCCACACAAGCCTCGGAATCATCGGAACTTTCATATTCCTCTGAACCTGGATTATATTCACTAGATTTTCATTACCTACTGCTAACAGAATTTCTCTTACTTCTTTTTCACCTAAACCGCAGTAACTGTCACTATATATTTTTTTCTTTAGGCGTTTATGTCCAAAAGAAGGACCAGCGTTGTTTTCACCCGATATGTTGTAACCACAAACTGAACAAATACAAATTAATATCACGATTACGCAGTTACCCCTACCCCATACTTATGCCCTGTTGCTGTAGGGTATTTCCGTCAGCGACTAATATTTCCGACATCAGTCTACACTATCTTGTATATGCTAACGGATGATTTCGTCAGTAGTCTGCAGAGCAAGGTAAGCTTTTGAAGGCGTCGGATATAAATGGCATTAATTTAAATAGTAAAATAGGCTAGGAGTGGATATATCCATCACCCAACTGTGGGACCATTTAGCTTCTTGACCTATTTATAAGGCATTAGTACTGAAAAGGTTAAGCGCTTAATGCAAATGTCTTGAAGTACTGCTGCAAAGATGCTGATTTCATATTTTTGATACTTGTGAATTAAGTTTTTTTCATAATCATGTCCAAGTTTCTAAAAATAGTTATTTGATTTGAGTTTTTGTCAAAATATATGCGGCTTGACATATACCCTTTCTGCAATCAGTGATTTAAATACAAAAGTTACCTTATATTTTTATTTGACTATCTTAAGACATTCTTGTTAAAATTTTACTGTTTGCTCAAAAACTGTTTCTCTTTATGTTATATTATTTTGAATAGTCATGGTCATTGCGACGACAGGGCGACATCGCCTTGGTACTATGATTATGATATTATTTTTAAAGAGTTTTTCATATAAGTTTTTAATTTTCAGTTGTTGCAATATATGACTACTATGCTGACAAAGATGATGAGCTAAGCTTCCAGGAAAGTTCAGTTATCTACGTTTTGAAGAAGAATGATGATGGGTGGTGGGAAGGTGTTATGGATGGAATTACAGGCCTGTTCCCAGGCAATTATGTTGAGCCGTGTGTATGAAATAAGTAGAAGTATGAATTCCATTGTTAAAGAGCAATTATCATTCTGTTCCAGATATAAATGAAATAGTAACTCTTATTTTCAGAGTGATGTTTTAATCAGTAGTTTTGTTTTAATAGTTATATACTTATTTTATTTGATAGATTGCGGACAAACTTATTTAGTTTTTGTTTCTATATTTAATAATTTTGAGTTTATCATAAAGCAGGCTCAATTCTCTCCTGTACGACATTATTTCATGTAACTGGATGTTAGAATTTATTTACAATTTTTTTGTTGTCATGTTCACATAATTATAGTATGAAGGAAAATTTTGTAGATGTTGGAGTTGTTAAACATTTTATTAAATACAGTTTTTGCTAATATACGAGGCATATTCATAAAGTAAGTGTTGTTTGGCCATTAAAATAAGTAAACTCATGAGAAAAGGTTGTTATTGACAGTTTTAGCTTACTATATATCTACTTCATGTTTCCACATAATAGCATTTCAGTTCTAACCACTTTTCATAATACTGCACAAGTTTCTTTAACCCCCGCATAAGTTTGCTACCTGGGAATTTAACCAGTTGACAACAGCAGTCTTGAGTTCTTTGTTGCTTTCAAACTGTTTTCCACGAAGCCACCGTTTCAAATGCAAGAAGAAGGAGTAGTTGCCAGATGCAAGGTCAGAACTATGTGGAGGGTGGTCAATAAGTCCCACGAAAATCTTAAATTTCTTGTTGGTTACAGCAGCGGTGTGAGGACGTGCATTGTCATGAAGGAAAATTATGCCAGACGACAGTTTTCAGAGTCGTCGGGTTTGGCTCGATGACTTAGTTTTGGTGAACATTTCGTCCCAAAAAACAGTAGCCATAATTTTTTGACTCGAGTCCGGAGATTGCTTAAACACTTTTGGTTTTGGTGAACTTGAATGGCACCACTGCATTGACTATTGTTTTGATTCTGCGTTGGTGTAGGGTATCCACGTTTCATCCCTGTAACTATGTGGGAAAACAAATAATCTCCATCTTGTCAATAATGATTTAAAAAAAACACTCGTCTACTGCAGATCCTGTGCTTTTTGTGTTGGTCAGTGAGCATTTTCGGTACCGCCTCGCATACAATTTATGATATCCGAGCTTTTCTGTGACATCCCTTTCTATGCACGAACACACCCACTAAATTTAAGCAGCTGACTCTTATAGACAATTCACTCCAAAACTTTTTCTGTCAATATATTGTCACTTAAATGATGTGACAAGTCGATTACAAAAACTATTTGACAAGTAAAATATTTAATATATCCATCTTTGTTTATTCTATTGAACCTTATCATACACAGTAATGTTTTTTTCTAATAACAGGGACAACATTTTGTGGCATTTCTCAATTGAGTTAAATTTAATCGCTAAAAAATAAGATAACGACTATTCAACACATTGAATCTGTAGTTTGATGGCAATATATGAATTAAATTTGATAATAATAAATCGACGAGTTTCAAAGATAAAGCATTTATTTTCGAGAAGACAATTTGCAATTTTCCTTGGAAAAACTTAACTTTCGGTACTGGGCAACGAACTTAGCCCCTGGGAAGTAATTTTCCAGTATAATAAAAAAACTGAAAGTCTAGGTGGAATAAAAGCTGCGCAAACCATGTTCGCTAACAGGTTAGGTTTCCGCTTGCATTAAAACATTTTGAGTTTAAATTTAAGCATAGTGAGTACTGCTGCTAATTAAAAAAAAACAATAAATATCGATGTCAAAATTATTTTAAAGAAATTCACCTCATCTGAAAAAAGTATTATATGTTAGTATGATTCCTTGCAGTAGTTATAAATGAAATTTTGCATGTAAATAATGAATGCAGATGAACGATGTACTTATCTTTCATCTCTGATGTGGCATTCTGTAGGCCCAGTGGATATGCGGAGTCGTGAAGCTATTTAGGGCTAGCGAGATCACTCAAAATACTATGGGGATGACTGGCTGTCCGGACCATTGAAGGCTTTAACATAAAGGAACTGAATGCGGCCCTCCACACGACAACGATGAGTGAGATTGCCCAGACAGTGGTCTCAAATGGGGATATTCAAATGATGTTTAATGATGCTTCGAAGTGCAGACAGATGTTACATTCTACCAGGTGTTGTCCATTACCAGAAGACTTGTTTTATCTCATGTGGGGAAGACGTTACATTCACTCCCATGGAGGAGACCGGATAGCTAGAAATAATTGAAATCGTCTTAGTACACTGCTTAAATTTGAAGTATTTTATTGCGACATGCTTGTAGGGTCTTCACGGATGCAAAATAAGCCAATGGCTGCAGTGCTATCGGGGCAGCAAAGACACAGGCGAGCCCTATGGAAAAAAAGGTCTTCACGATAAGAACAAGGTTAACCTGCATGTTAATTATGAACATAGAATTCTTTACTAGTAATGAAATTGCACAAGAAGACTGCTGCAAGCCATCACAAAAAAAAACAAGAGCCTTAAACAAAGCAATCAGATAAGCAGTTATTGTTACAATACAAGCAAGCGTCCATTTAGCATTCAATCTAATTAGCTTACTGACAGTGAAAGTGATGCGGCGTGGCTTTGTATTTAGGCCCTGTTATCTTTGACAAGAATAAGGAGGTTAAATTCGAGTATAAACTGTCACTTCTAGAATATCTCCAAGTGGGACAATAGAATATATGTGTTTCTATGTGCATGTGTCCACGTTTCGGTATTATAAGTTCATTGAGTAAAGAAGTATTAACTTGCATTGACTATGACCATGGTGAATTTCATTGACTACAAAATAATGTGATCATTGACCGAGAAAACAGTAGTTACCGAAGTTATAATTGAATTAATTATTATTAACATATAAGTTGTGAAAAGTGTAAAACGTTACAATGTTATTTTCAAAAATTGTGCCATCTCTAAATGTTATAAAATAATCGATACTGTTTTACGATAATTGCTTAATGTTATTGTCCTGTTATTGAACATGTTTCTCGTTTGATGTATTCATGAATCAGCATAATCTGCAACGCCTACGCCTCGCCATCGAATTGTCGTAGCAGCTGTTTCAACATGGTTACGAAGATCCTTGAGATCAAGTATTTCATTAATGTATACCATAGTCACCAATGCATCTATTTTCAAATACATTGTTCAATGTTTGTGAACTAAACGATTAAAATGAGGGGGTGACTGATCTCGAAAAACCAATTTCTTTTGGACATACATTCAAGGGAACTTCTAAGAGTTCTTGCAAATGATGTTGCAAAAAAATACCATTTTTTCAGTCATTCGATTTGGCAGCACAAAGGGGCCAATAAGTTGCTGGTTGACCAGTCCGGCCCAAACATTTATCGAGAATCTGTGCTGGAAAAGATTACAACAAACAGCCCGTGGATTTTGGACTCCCAGATATGAGTATTATGATACTTGTTTATGCGATTATGTGTAAACATTGCTTCATTGGTCGTCAATGGAGAAGTTTGTAATTTTAGCCTGTTTTTGTAGAAACTATTGGTGAAAATGTACTCGTAAAGGATCATCTTTAGGTTGTAAAGTTTGTACTTTGTGTACATGGAAAGCTTACAATTGATTCTCGCGCAGTGTTCGTCAGGCAATCCGATTTTAGACACCTAAATTAATTAATTACTGCTGCCATTACTTTGTGAAACCGTTACATACTAAATATGGATGTAGACTACCTACTTCTCTGGCTTCCCAAGTGTTTGTTCTCTTCTCTGTAACCGACTTCGCTGTTTTACACCATCGTCAGACATGAAAAAATTCAATTCAAGTCTCTACATATGTACTTAGTTGAGACACCTACTTAGCGAGATATTCTTCGAGTGCTACTAGTGGGATTTTTATTCAACAACGTTTAAGATTTCATCTTTGGCATCCAAAATTCATTTATGTTGGCCTGGTCCATCACCCTGCGCTTGGTGTGTATACCAGTTTCTCGTGCATGGATTACTAGGGCCGTGAATTTTTGAGAAATAGGTGTTAGTCAGTTAGGAAACTGCTTAGTGTTTATTCAGCTTGCACTAGCTAAATTTTGATGTACTTCCTCATAAATTAACAACATGTCAACCTATGCATTGTTAGTGTTGGAGCCATAGTTTTTAATTTCTTTGTTAAGATTTATCCAGAACAGCTTATGCCAAGTCAACAATGCAGTGACCAAGTGATCAACTTGAAAATGGGAAATATTACTAGCATCTGCCTTCTTAGTAAACATATTCACTGATAACTTATTGCTTGATTTTAGGTTTACGTCGAACGATACATTACGTTCAACAATGTCATAACTCCAAACAACTGGTGTAAAGCACTGTTTATCATTTTGTAACATATTGTCTTTGCACAATTTTTAAAAATAAAATCTTGAATTTTTATTTTAAATCATATCTCTCTTATTATCTTAGATAGTCCCAGTTACAGAACAATTAATATAACTTAATATTTTTTAGTAAAATTATCGACAGTTAAAACAGATACAGAAGTTTAAATCTACAGATAAGTATATCAAAAACAAATAAAAAAATTGGTCAAAAGAAACAAAAACTACAAAGCACTATGCTAGAACAAAACACTGTAACTTATGTGAGAGTAGGCAACAAAATACATGTTTAAAATTAGAGGTGTGCGAAGCTTCGAGATTTCGAACCGAACCCGAACTCGAACCGAACCTTCGGTTCGAAAAAGTGTTCGCACTAGCGATGTTGAAGTAGTTCGAAGTTCGAAATATGTAATTCTCCAAAATAGTACGAAGTTCGTTGCTCAAAAATACTTCGAAATTTAACTTTACACGCATTAAATGCTGCCAAAGGTAGCGAAGTTGCGGCCCCGTTAACTCGGTAGCGGCGCTTTAAACTCGTTATCGGTCACATTGAGTCGATAGTGTAATTTTAGGAGATTTCACTCATGCATATTTTTGACAGTTGGTGGGACACATTGAGACGTGACGGAGCCATTTAGCAATCACAGAATTATTTTTCTTATATATCCTAGCCTCCCAACAGCTTTTTCAGTAACAATATTATGAGGCGGCGTTCGAAGGCGATCGGTAACGTAACTTTTCAGAATTTATGAGGATAATTGCAGATTGTCTTTGGAAAACACTAGTTTCAACATGCTTTATTTTACAATGAGCCAAAACAGTTACATATTCACAATCAGGAGACAATTTCGGGACGCAGCAAGTGCGTTATGGTAGTGAATTTTCATAATTTTATATATATATATATATATATATATATATATATATATATATATATATATATATATATATATATACATACATACATACAATATATTAAGTTCAAATATTAAGTGGTTCTTTTATACCTATCATCCTCACTTTGAAACCTCTCAATTTGTTTGCTAAAACTGCCTAGCCAATGCCAAACAACAAGAACATATTTATAATTATCTATAGATCTAGAAATCTAAGTTTCAAATATTTTATGTTTTTGTATTTTTGATTTAACGTTGACCTATCTCCACAATGATCAGCACCGGAAGGCATTTTCACCCACTCAACCTGCAAATTTGCCGAACCCTTCCTTTTTGTAAAAAGAATGGGAATCTTTTACATATCAAATATTGTATGTTATAATATTCCAAAATTTGGTATTTAAGGAAATGATATATTAACACTGAAGAATTTTGGGTAGTTCGATGTTCGATTTTGAATTTTTAAGAAGTTCGAAGTTCGACTGTGAACCTTAGACATACTATTTCAGAGGTTCGAAGTTCGAGACAACATATTTGCTTGGGTTCGTTCATAGTTCGGTTCGAACAAAACATGGGTTCGCACACCTCTATTTAAAATGGTTTTTAAGTTGACAGTGTTCCTCATCCCCAGTTTTGCAAAATATGTTTAATTTAAGTTTTTACAAAACATTTCAATCTGATTTTGCTGTTACACTGGCACTCAGATGAATACCCAGATACTTCACACTGTTTGTTAAAGTAATGACATCATTTATAGGCTTCTTATTAAAGAACTACATATGCAGTTTTCACACTATTCATAATAAGTTTGTTACGATTACACCAATCTTGAAATTGAGCCACAACTGAACAAACATCATGAACAAGCTGCTCTTCAATATTAGCACAGAGTTATACAAGTGCCTTTAGGAAATATGGTTACCAGACCACCCTCTACATGCCGAGGCATATCATTGATAAACAACAAGAACAGCACTGGGCTCTAAGATTTTTGAGAAAACACTCTAAAGATGGATTTAACAATATATATTGAAATCACTTTCATCCCCTTGTTTAAGTAAAAATAAAATTAGAGACTTTCAATAGTTCAGGAAAACAACCATCATCGAATGACAAATTAATTACCAAAGGTGGTAGCATTTACAAGTTGCTTTACCACTATTGTCTGGATGCCATTTATTATTGATGAGGACTTATTGTTTAAGCAGCTGATCGAATTAAAGAGTTCTGCTGGATATAAATATAAATATTTGGCACAAAATTATGAGTATGTTGCTCGAAGGAAAGGGTTCTGACCAAAATAAACAAAACAACTACCTGGGCAGTGCTTGAGAAATAACATGCAAATTCATTGGTTATTCTTAAAAGACAGGCCCCAACAGAACCACCAACCTTGAGGTGAGAAGATTCACTTTTTTAGTGTGCCTGTCTAGAATTAGCTTTATTATATTCTATAGCTCCCTCTGGATTTATTTAACGAACTGTACTTGTGAAGCCATTGCTTCAACATTTAAATCAGCATTTAGTATAATATATTTTGATAAAGAAAAGGACATCTGAATAGCAGCAGTCAACACATCAAAAAAACCATTCAGGTTTTTATTGTTTGGTGGCCTATATATAGCCATAATAAACAATATATTTGAGTTTGTTGTAGCAAGCACACTACTAATTTCTATGATGTGTAAATTGTGATCTGACACTATACCCATCCAAGACAAAATCTCTCATTGAATCACTAGAAATCCAGTATTCTGTTACACATAGCAAATTAACATGTTCTGTTTTACAAAGTAAACTAACAGTATCAGTTTTATTCTGAATACCTGTACATTACAATGTAAAACTATAAGATTCTGCATCATCTCTAATTTAAGCTCTAAATTTACCTCTGATGGAGTTGCCCCAGAGTTTTGCCCTAAAAAATTGTCCTTTGCAGTCACTATGCTAGTCATACTCACGGTTTTTCACTTCATATTATCCTGGAATCTTATAAAAATTAAGTTTTTATGTGTTGATGATTTTTCAAAATAGAAAACAGTCTTTTTTTCTTTCGTTAACGTCTGTCTATTTTCGCGATAATGGCCAGTCACCGACCCCACAGAGCAGTTTCACCTCGCTATCCTGGAAATGTTGCCGAACCCCTGCCTTTCCGTAAGGAGGGTATGGATCGTTAATGTGCCCAACATCACATGGACACGGGACTGACCGCTTTACGCCCCCTTCTAAGGGCGGAACGTGCAGACATTCAACTCATTGCTCAAATACAATGCCACAACCTCGGTTGATGTTAATTTTCCAGCATGTACTGAAAAAGTGAAGGGGTACCCTGGGAATTGAACCCAGTACCCTTGGGTCCAGAGGCACACGTTTTTACCACTAGACCACCCAGGCTCTAACAAAGTCTTAAAAGATGGAATACTGTGGTTTTCATTATAATTTTTGCTCACACCTATAATTACATAATCTTCAAGATATGTAAGTAAAACAATATCTTTGATAATTCTGTTCATAATAGCTCTGGGTTTAAGTATACTACAGACTTTATATTTATTATTACTAGAGTCCAAAACATTCCTTAAAGAACTGTCAAGTGTATAACCGTTATCAACACTTAATATTATTATTTTGGATATTTTATATACTTTATATTTATTATTACTAGAGTCCGAAACCTTGCTTAAAGAAATGTCAAGTGTATAACCTTTATCAACACTTAATATTAATATTTTGGATTTTACCTCAGAGGCAGGGGAAACACTTTGCACTTCTTTGTTATGACACGAAACAGTGTTATTCGTAGGTCTGCCTTCTTCCCTATTTTCAACAGACTTGTTAGCTTCTTGAGTTTCCATCAAATACAGCTTCTGTTCAAGATTTTGACTTTAACGATATAGCATTTATTGTCTTCAGTAAGTATTTCAATTTGTTTTCACTCCTTCTAAGTTAACATTTGACTCTTTTAGTTCTTATCCAATCTGCTCATTGTAGTGGGCTTCGGGTAAAAGTTACAAGTTTGCACTTTGATACATTTAAGTATAATTTATTTACCTTACACCAGCTTACCAGCTGTCCGAATGGTGCTGCAATCTCAAATAGTCATCAGTGTCCCCAATTAAAGAATACAGCTATATATTATTAGCGAAAAGTAGATGACATTGCTGGATAGTAAAGCTGAGGTCATTTACAAACTATAGGGAAAGAGAGGTTCAAGATTGAACGTTGTGGTTTCCCATAAATTGGAAAAAACAGTGGAAATCTGTACTTATTATATCACTTAAATTGGATCCCTTCATTAAGGCAGAACTTAAATAATTTAAGTAAGGGACCTGCAAAGCCAAAAGATGCCAACTTATATAGAACACAGTGACAAACGTGATCGAAAGCTTTAGTAAAATCCATATACAAGATCGATCTGCCTAAAAGTCTGATCAAGAGTATTGAAGATAAACTGTACAAAGCAAGTTAAGTTGGTAACTGTAGGTCTTCCTTCTATGGAACCATACTGGTGAGGTGTGATAAGATGTTTAATTGCTGGATAGACAAGGCTATAGACACATCTCAAAGTCAAATACAAAATCGGAAATTATATATACATATGTATATATATATATATATATATATATATATATATATATATATATATATATATATATATATATATATATATATATATATATATATTTTTGTGGATCTTACCAGCATCACCACACTTCAGGGTTGGACAAACTCTAACCGTTTTCCTTTGAAGGGGGATCATTCCAGGTTTAAGAGAAATATTAAATAGGTAAAGGTTTACCCAAAAGCTAACCTTTACCATTAAATATAATGCACAATGCATCAGTAGACACTCCAATACATTTGGAAACGTTCCATACTAAATACAGACATAGAGACTTTTTCTCTGGCTTCACAATTGCTTATTTTCTTTTCTGTAACCGCTTTACAGTATCACCAGTACAGTCAGAAGTACAAAAGGTAAGGTTAGGACCAAAAGTTGGTTTATTTTTAATTTTTTTGAAGGCCCTTTTTTACATCCTACAACGGAACCGGTTTAAAGATATTTTTAATATTTTGATGCTACTTCTAAAAGAGCAGGTATCTACAGCTTGGGGATAATGCAGTACATTAGTGTGATGTCATAGTAGGTCAAATACGCTGGAACGAGTGTGAACTGTATCTACGCTCATGCATTTTCTTGTGTAGTTTGGCAGTAGTTGTTCTTCAATTCAGAATAAATGGAAATTTTAGCAAAGGTGCACTGTAAGCATATTTTATAGACATTTGTACACATCCTCATGAGAGGAAAAGACTTACTTTTGTTGAGAATTAAAAGGAAAGCAGAAATAATAGTTTAGTCTATAAATCATGGTTGTTTGGATTCAGTAACCATGGCATCAGTTTTTCGCGGTGTTGTCTGACATCACAACTAATGTACCGCATTGCTAGCTATTTTGTAAACGTTTAACAAGTAGGTATGGTGAAGTTTTCTTGTTATCTTAAGCAACTTTTGCTTTTTAGATTAATGAAATTTGGTGGATATGTTGCCTTGGGAAACGCCTTACTATAGACAAAAATTCAACTTTCTAAGTTTATAGAAAATTTAGTTATTCAAGTTTGAGGCATTTCATGAAAATTCACTACCATAACGCACAATACATAGGTGGAGACTATTTATCTGTATCACAAATGTTTTTTTTCTTGTTTTTTCTCTGTAACTGGTTAAGCTGCTTGACATCATCCTTTCTTAGAAGTTCTTCTTTCTAATTAAATAGTTGAAACACAATACGTCTAACTATATTAAAAAAAGTCGAAGACGCAGCAAGTGCGTTATGGTAGTGAATTTTCATAAAAATGATCTGGCACAAAATATTTTTTTATAACTTTTTTTTCTTGTAACATAGAATTCTAAATTTTGGTGTATAGTTTATACTTTTTATATCGTAAACGTACCTACCAAATTTGGTTATCATAGAGTTTTTATTTTTTAAGATAAAAATTTTTTTCAAATGAAAACTCAAAATTTTTCCGGAAAACCTCGTCCGATTTTTCTGATTAACGAACTTACCAAAGACATTTACAAAAGGAAGGTACATGCCAAATTTTATCAAAATAGGCCCATTATTCTTTGAGATAAAATTTTTTTTTTAATGAAAACTCAAAATTTTCCCGGAAAACCTCGTCCGATTTTTCTGGCTAACAAACTTATCAAGGCCATTTATAAAAGGAAGGTACATGCCAAATTTTATTAAAATCGTCTTATTAATTTTTGAGATAAGAATTTTTTTCGAATGAAAACTCAAAATTTTCCCGGAAAACCTCGTCCGATTTTCCTGACTAACGAACTTATCCAAGCTATTTACAAAAGAAACGTACATGCCAAATTTTATCAAAATCGGCCCATTATTTTTTGAGTTATCGGTGTGATACATATATATATATATATATATATATATATATATATATATATATATATATATATATATATATATATATATATATATATATATATATATATATATATAAACATATAAAAATTGAATATATATAAATATATATAAATATATATAAATATATATATATATATATATATATATATATATATATATATATATATATATATATATATATATATATATATATATATATATATATATATATATATATATATATATATATATAAACATATAAAAATTGAAACTAACCCCGGATATGGGTTCTAGGGGTCTTAGTTCGCACTCATTTGCAAAAATTTTTTCAAAATTCAAAAGTCGGGATCTCCCCATTAGTGAATTTTTTCTACGAAAATTCACTAAAAGTTGTAATAGGACAAAAGATTGATGTGTGTGTCTATATTTTCATTACAGAGTCTGATTGATTGATGTTATTCTTTAGTTATTTTATTGTTGTAAGTTATTATTATTATAGTTTGATTCTATTTTTATGTTTCAACAAGTAAGGGCAACAATAATAATAATAATAATAATAATAATAATAATAATAATAATAATAATAATAATAATAATAATAATTATTATTATTATTATTATTATTATTATTATTATTATTAATGAATAAAAACGTTATTTTCTATCTCATTTTCAAAATTGTTTATTATTATTTTATCTCTAAAACTAATAAACATTTTTACATTATTGGTGATGATATTTAGCTTGATAAATTTTGATAACAAAAGAATCACATGTATATGAATAAAGATATTTTTTGAAAGTATTCAACGCCTTAGTCAGTGCTAAATACTTTGTTATTTTTGTCATTATAGTAAAACTGAGCTGCTGGGTTCTTTTAAAAGTAAACTCTGTGAATAAAACTGTGTCTCAGATTAAACATTGTGACTATAATTTAAATACAATTCTAACATGTTTTTCCAGTCCACTATTTTAAGTTTATAATCTTTAGGTTTCTAAAAACAGGAAGGGCTTTACCTATGAAAATAGGTTGATTTATCAATCTAGCCATGTTTGATACATCTGGATTCTGAATGTTTAAGTTCTAGTACAATTTTGAAAGATGCCTTGATTATTTTATTTTTAATATTGTTTTCCTTAAGAAATTCTTTCCTAATTGGAAAACTTAGGGTTTTTGATTACGAATCGTTTTCAACAAGTATAAGTTTACCTTACTGCAATTATAGAAAAGATCTATAATGTTAAATGAAAGAATAATTGTATTTTTACAAACTTTTGTTCATTTTTGTTTGGAACAGAATAAATATTATACTGAACAAATAATCTCATCAATTTATAACTGTTTTTATGTTCGTAACAGGACTTGCTAAGTTTTAGATTTTATGCATTAACATTTGAGTTAAACCATTTGTTCAGAAATTAAAACACTACTATTCAATACTGTTCCAAATTAAATCTCAGTAGGCTCTGAAATCTAAACCAGCTGGAAGGAATACATTGGCAATAAACTTTAATGGCATTTTTCATGGCCTACAGAGATTTTATTTATTTTCAACAGGGTATAAGTGCTATTAGTTTATGTTTATTATGTCAAATATACACAACGAAAATTTAAGTTAGCTCCTGTTACTAATAAGATTATCAACCTCAGACTGAATTAGGTAAATATGCTTTTTACAATGGTCTTCATACATACATTATTGTTAGGTATTTTTCCATTAGAAATCATGACACCATTCTGTTGGTAAATGATAGAAATAATTTGTTCTTAGTGATTTTAATCAAATAATATATAATAACCATATAATTGGTGTATGTTAACATTACATTTATCATTGCATGCTTATTACTTCTACATAAAAATATCAAGACATATATTATAATGTTTATTCTAGTAATTTCAGTATTATTTATCTATGTATTGTATTCAAAAATATCTGTACATAAATGATAGCGAAAATGTTTTTCTTAGGTTAGATTACTACTGTTG
The DNA here is from genome assembly GCA_964006375.1 of Tillus elongatus. NCBI lineage: Eukaryota > Metazoa > Arthropoda > Insecta > Coleoptera > Cleridae > Tillus > Tillus elongatus. The sequence continues at coordinate 152,161,543 of OZ023262.1, forward strand.
TGTAAAAGAAAAACATAATGAAAATTTGATTTTCTTAGTTTAATTTGTCTATTGGTGACACTAAATAACATTAACTGAAAGATTGTAATGATTATAATAGTTATTTTTTAATTTAGAGTAAGAATGTACTTTAGTAAGGTAAGTATTGAACACATTTTATTATGGCTTTTACTTTTATATTTATTGCTTACAAGTTTATACATACCTATATATATATATATATATATATATATATATATATATATATATATATATATATATATATATATATATATATATATATATATATATTATTATTATTATTATTATTATTATTATTATTATATATATATATATATATATATATATATATATATATATATATATATATATATATATATATATATATATATATATATATATATATCTCTGTGTGTGTGCCTGTGTATGTACATAGATTTATTTTTTCTAATTGATAGAAAATAAATATATGCAATATGTGCTTTTGTTTTTCTTAACATATTTTGTTATAAATTAAAAAGTAAATTTAAATGCCGTTTCTACAAAGCAGGGTTATTAGTGAAACATCAATGGAATTTAGTTTATGCTACACACAAGCTACTCGATATAAAGGCGTTAGGTGAGAGCCAACAGGATATTAAGTGAAAAAGGATTTTCATGTGCTATTGTCAGAGTACCATAGCCTGTATTTCATGCAGATGCAAAAGTTCTATGCATTCAAATTTATCTCACTTAGACCAACTAGTTTTGCTTCCATCAAGTGTTTTGATGAGACACCAAATATACTATGGAAATATCAAAACCTTTAAAGCATCAAATGTAGTGCGGCTGCTTTTAGGTTATTAACTAATGACAATCCAATTGATGTTTAACTACTATTTGTTTAAAGTTTAGTCAACAATAAAATTTTATCCTTAACTCCATTTGATTCGATAAAATGTCGATTATTAAACATTGCGAGTGCTTTGGATAATCTTGTGCCAGCTATCAATTGAATCGTTTATTTCAGAAACCACCTAAGCGACAACAATTCCAAAAATGTTGTTTTGTTCTATTCACTGTTCACTTCGGAGGTGAATACATCGTTTAGCGCAGAAATAACCTTTGTTTCATATCACCGATGTTATTTGGCAGCCTTGAAAAGAATCCGTTTGTTTCAGACAAAACCCAAGCGCCGTCGCATTGGTTCTTTCTGCGGTAGATTTCACTCGCGACGGTTGGCGGCCTTGACGACACCTGTCACGTGTTCCGTGACTCGCTGTTTTGTTTGTAGTTTGTATCGAAGGTTACCGACATCCAAACACTGAGTGGATAATATTATTGTTTGTGTGTTTTCGGTGAAAAATAAGGTGTTATTTTGTGGTTTATCATACATTATTATAGTTCTTAAGCCATGTTTGATAGTTCGGATGATGAACCTAATCCCAAGCGTAGGCGTGGAGTTGTGCAGGAAGAAAAATACCAATGGAACATTATTCGGAATGCTAGGCTCAAAGGATTGCAGTACGTCTCGTACAAAGGAAAAGTTCCCAGCAAAGCCCCGCTGAATGATGTAAACTGTAAGTGCCATTTGAAATGTTATTTGAAACTTACGGATGAAATAATACCAGAACAATGGGAAATATTTTACTCTTTGGAAAGTAAAAACACCCAAGACACGTACCTCCAAGCTTTAATGGAGGTTATGCGTGTGAAACGTAGACGCAAAAACCGCAGCCCTAATGAAAATAATGAGCAAGCTCAAGAAAACCCTTATGTGCCTACTGGTGACTTGGGAAACCGAAAATCCCATTCATACAAGTATAACTTGAAAGTAAATGGTGTTCTTACTCAAGTTTGTAGAGGTGTTTTCTTGAAAGTGTTTCAAATTTCTGACAATAGAGTCAAAAGAATAAATAAATGTTCTGTCCTTGACAAAAGCCCTTTAGATATGAGGGGAAAATCTAGAAGTGGAAACGCACTTCCAGGTAACGTTTGTGTGAGAATACAGCAGCACATTAAGAAATTTGATGTCAAGGAAACCCATTATGGGGGAAAACCTAAAAAATATCTTGACGCTAGGCTTGATGTCGCAAAAATGCATGCAATGTTTATTTTAGACAACCCTGATATAAAAAATAAAGTAAAGTATAGTTTCTACAACAAATACTACAAAGAGAACTTTGCCTACTGTTTTGGAAGGCCACAAGTTGATGTGTGTTCAACTTGCGAAAGACTGTCGGCCAAACTGAAAGACAAGGGTTTAAGTGACAATGCTAAAAGAAATGTAGCTGCTGAAAAAATGGTACACTCAAGGCGAGCAAAGAAGTTTTACAAAGCTATGGATGAGGCAAGCAAAAACAAAGAGGACGACACGGTCGCACTAGCCTTCGACTATATGCAAAACTTACCCTTGCCACACATACCTGTACAGGAGGTTTTTTATATGAGGCAGCTCTGGGTAAATGTGTTTTCGTTACATGATTTGAAAACTAATGCTTCCAAACTATATGTCTATCATGAGGGCGAAGCAACAAAGGCCCAGACGAAGTATGTTCAATGCTACTGAACTATTTCAATGACATTCCAGTTAATGTTAAGCATCTCATACTGTTTTGTGATGGCCCATCAGGCCAAAATAAGAATCATGCAGTCGTGCGTTTTTTACTAAACCTCTGTGACTCAGGACGGTTTGAAACAATAACTCACAACTTCCCTGTGCGTGGCCACTCATTTTCCCCATGTGACAGAGATTTTGGAAGCATAAAGCGTCTCTTGAGAAAGACGGACAGGATTTATACTCCTGATGAATATGCAGAGCTCATGCTAAAAGCTAGTAAGTGTGGCCGATTTACTGTATATCACCTCACATCAGACAATGTTCTCAGTTTCAAAAAGTGGTAGCCCAAATCATATAAGAAAATGACAAATTCGGACGAAACTTCAGGCAGGAATGTACCCAAAGAAAATAAGCAGCCATTCAAAGTGTCCAAGTACAAGCAGTTTCTCTACAACAAGGATACTCTGGGAAAATTGGTCGCAAGCGAATACATTGGAGGAATAACAACATCTACCTTTACATTGCTAAAAACTGCCAACCCTCCGGAACTACCAACAGAGAAAGCTTATCCTTTGGGGAAGGTATGTTTACTTTTATTTTACCAAGGTCATTTCAAATGTTTATATTTTTACTTTAAGCTAAACATTTTTGTAGGACATACCTAACAAGTTTTAAAATTTATCGGGTTTTGCCAAGTGAGATTTTTGTTTTTAGGTCCCAATCAACCAAAAAAAGATTGATGATATTAAAAAGTCGATGGAGTACACTGTTGGATATGAAGCCTTCTACGACACCGTCATCCAATGGCCAACAACTGACCACGAGTTACCAGAAGACATGCCAGAAGCTGAATAGACCAGATCTTTTGTATAATATAGACATACTGTAGCGTGTAGACTAGTTGTACGAGTATTTTCCGTTTAATGCCTAATAAAAACACTCTTGTTTATACTTAAGTGTGTCTGTTACTCTTACCTTTGATACCAAAACAGGTAAAAATTAATCGTTTGACTTAATTTCAATATCAATTTTTAAAAAATCACTTTGGATTACACTAATTTATTGCAAAAACCACCTAAGTGAAAAATTTTCAAAAATTTATAACTCAAAAACTTGAAGGAAAAAAAATTAACAAAATAGACTATTCCAATAGCATGTTCTTGATTTGGTAAAAAATATTTGAAAGAGACCTATACTTAAGCTGCAAAACAGTTTTTGAGTTTTCCGAAAGTTGAAAAAAGCGCACTTAGGTGGTTTCTGAAATAAACGATTCAATTACCCTTTGTGTTAATGTAGGTGTGGCACTTTTGGCTTATTGTTTTTGTTGTGAATATTCCTCCACATGTCACATAAATAGTTTCTTAACCTAATAACTTGATCTTCTATGGCCATCAAAAAACTCTCTCTTTGTTTCTGAACACATGTGTCTCAACACCAACCAGTGATTCAATGCCGATTTGTCAACTTCAGCCTGGAAGGTCTCATTCAGATTTTGCCTATGGAGATACTTCTGCATTCAAGATTTGTTGGTCTTAATTTGTTTGCAGTATATGTGTTAAGAGCTTTGCTGCTACAGTGTGTTCGCACTATCTGTTTTACTCATTTTGTAAATTCGTTTTGTGTTCATTAATTGTTTACTTTCATTGCCTGTTGTATTTCCAGGTATTTATATATTCTTCTACATTTCAAAATTAATGTAAGTGAAAAGATTAAAAACAATATTTGTTATGATAAGCAGTTGTGTACTGCTGTGCAAGAGGTAAGTAAGTATTTGAAGAAATATTTTTAAAATTCCTATATCACGGTCTTCTCAATAACGAATTTTTTCTACCTAAATTTGCTAAAATATAGACTATTAAACCATAAACTCTATAGCTGAAAGTACTGCCAAAGCATCAGAAAGAGGGCCTATTCGAAATGGATTTTCCTAAAATATTTTAGTAAAATGAAGGACAATTATGGTATGAAGGTGAAATTGAAGGCTTTATAAAACACACTTATTATGGAATTTCTTTTACATAATCTATATTTGTTTCAAATTCGTTGTCTCAAAATTGCAAAGTTTGACGTTTCAAATCACGCCTTTGACGTTTTAAGAAGCAAAATTATAAGATTTTTAAAATATTTTTTCTGCTACTTCTTGACCTTTTTGCGTCGAGAAAACTTAACCGTTGTATGTAATATACAATTGATTTTGTTAATCACACATAATATTTTGTTCTTGTGCTTTCCTCTGATCATCAGGGGCACCCAAATTTTTTTTCTTTAAATGCCTATAGCTTTTTTTATTTTAACTTAGAGATCTGAATTTCGGTGTGTAGGGTAAATTTGATAGTAGAAACGTATATGCCAGATTTGGTTATCATCGCTCTGTTATTTCTGGATATACAAAAATGTTCCGAAAGGAAACCCAAAATTTTCCCAGAAAAACTGGTCTGATTTTTCTGGCCAACGAACCTTTCCAAGCCACTTACAAACTGAAGGCACATACCAAATTTAATTAAAATTGACCCATTATTTTTTTTTATCGGTGATATATGGCCAATTAGTGCGACAAACCTCAATATCTCCTGTACCTTTAAAGTTAGGGGAAACTTTCCCGGGGAAGTTACTAAGGGTTAAGATATGCAACTTCTAACATTATTTTAGACTATTTAGACTATACAGGTGCTCCAAAGAGGCGGTGTGGGAACAAATTCATGTTTTTTAAATGAGACACCTGTATATTTTTTCATATTTCGATTCACATATATATATATATATATATATATATATATATATATATATTGTATTGATATTTAATAATATCAAATTTAAATAAAAAATTTACAAACTTGCATGCACAACTAAAATTAAAACTTAGCAATAAAACTTACGAACTAGGTATTTACAACTAAAATGTCACTGATTAAAAAAAAAAAAACTAAATCTTTAAAACAATTGTTGAAACAACACTAACGCAGCCATATAATGCCACTCGTTTGAGAAAATGGCAATATCTTGAAATGTGTAAGGCATTGTACAAGAAATGTACAAGCATCGTGAACAGGCAGGTAGGATATTGCATAATGCTGATTCCAGTATGAGAGACGAACACTTTTGAGTGAGCATTGCCAATGAATTCTTGAATTTATCTGAAAATTAAGATACAAAGATACGGCAACGGTAACAACAAGAAAATTTATGTACCATGTACAAACAAATGGCAAATGATGCTAGATTTATACCTGGAACAGGTAAAATGAGTAAAACAAATACAGATATACTCAAAATATACATACATTCATTTAAATTACACAAGCCAACACTTAAAAGTAATGTAAAAAGGAAATTGATGTAAAATAACTTACCGAAAGTGCAAATGACCAAATATCCAGTAAAATTTCTAAGCTTTCAACTAATACTGCACGGATCCCGGTACTGCTCTGCGTATACAGCAAGGTGGGGCTATGAACAAGATGAAAAGTAATTACAAACAGATATATGTGAAAAATTAAGCCTAAAAAGGGAAATGACAATTAAATGCTGTACGCATTTGAAGTTAAGATAAAATAACTTTCAAATGAATAAAAAAAAGACGTTTTCTGAGGTAAATAAATGCAGTAAATGATTTTGCAAACTAATTTTAAGCAAACTATAAACGCTATATCAAATCTGAACATTAGAGTGCAAGTGAAATAGGAACTAGTTATTAAGTCACATGTTCGAACTTTAAAAACAAGGAATTTTGGCTTGAGTTATATGTTTAACAAGTGTAAACAAAATAGACAGTGTGTGAACTGCATAAAAGAATAAAATGTTGAATAAGTTAGGTATAATTTTAGTGTGTTGATAAATTTGTTATGGTCATGCTGTAACTCAAAAGTAGTTAGTTTAAGATGTTCCACTATCCTTAAAAATGGAAATTCGTTCTAATATCACTACTTAAAACATGATAAATAAATCATCATTGTAATTCAGACATTTAAAATCAAGATTTTAGATTAATTCTTCTAACATTTTGTTAAAGTCACGAGGTTTAAACGTATTTAAAGTTTGGTTAAGTTGAATTCTATTACAGGGTTTTAAATAAATAAACCAAACCATCTTCTAAAGACTGACCTACTATAATAGAAGCACAGCATAATATTTCTTATGCTGTGTTAAAAGTCTGAACCTAGCAAGCGCGTTGTTCGCGATTTTTTTGTCTGCGGATAATTATCCATTAGCTCATTGTCTGAGTTAAAAAGCGCGTTATAGTAGGGAATTTTCATAAAAACCTTTTAAATATTAATATAGGTACCTATTAGGAAGCCTGATATTAAGATAATAATTAATGTACGTGTTCCATTAGTATTAAATAATTCACCATCGATGAACGCTAGACAAAAATGTTTCTCAGTGCATTTCAACACGGTACACGCAGCTTTCACGAAGAAAAAAATGTTTTTCTATGATAAGTGGCAAGAAGGAATTTTATTGTAATGCATAATAATTTCAAATGTGTTATATATATATATATATATATATATATATATATATATATATATATATATATATATATATATATATATATATATATATATGTATATATATATAAAGCGCAAAATTTTAAATCCCCCATTGAAAGACTTCTTGAAAGTCAGCAAATACATTTTCTAATTTACTTTTATGCCTACATGCGGACATCTTTTACTAATGTGAAATCCTTTATTTGTATTGACTGGTAAACTGAATATATACTTAACATAAGCGTAGGTTAATTGCTACATTTTTATAGTACTGGTGGTAAATTTAGTACACAGATTTTAAAAACTTAGTAATTAAAAAAAATGTATAGCAAGTCAAAAAAAAAAATAATCGGGTGTTGTAATTATTTTAGTCAATCGTTGTACTTTTATAGTATTTTGTTTCATTATTGTCGGTCTATTATTTATCAGGGACTATGGCCTGTCACCGACGTTATGGAGCAGTTTCAAAGCTCATCCTGGAAATTTTGCGAAACCCTTCCTTTCTGTAAGAAGGATATGGTTCTTTAACGTGCCTAACATTTGCATGGTACACGGGACCAACGGTTTTACGCCCTCTTCGAAATGCAGAATTATGGATACCTCCAAAACCATATAATCCAGTTTTTTTATACACTTTATGTACAATAACCGTTTTAGAAAAAAATTCAGCTTTTCAGTGAATTTTTATTTAAAAAATTTATTAATAGACAGGTATCAATCGTGAGCCTTTGCAAATTTTTTTTCAAATGAGCTCAAACTAGGACCCCTAGAACCAATATCCTCCGTGATCAGTTTTCATTTTCATATGTTTATATATATATATATATATATATATATATATATATATATATATATATATATATATATATATATATATATATATATATTATAATGCAATTTAATGTATCTTTTGACAACAGAAAAAAATTACTCGAGCTTTACACAGTTTAGCTTCGATTTTGAATTATTTCTGTTTTTATTTTGGTTTTCTTCATCATACCTAGAGTTTCTGTATCCTTGTCCATTATTTCTGTTGTAATTTTGCTTGTCTGCACCCCCTTTTGCCTTATTATTGTAGGTATTTTGTGTGGAACCCATTGTTCTTTCTATTTGGATCAACTAATTTAGCAGTTTATTCATGTTGTTGTTTTGTATGGCAATCGTTTCTGCCACGTTCAAAGGAAAATGTCGAGAGATATACAGTACGATTTCCTCGACTCGCATCTTGGGTTATAGAAACTGTCCTTTATTGTAAATTATTAAAGCATAATTTGACATAGAAGCCTATTTGCGTGGATCATGTTTCCCAAAGTATAACTTTAGTTTAAACTGGGCTTGTATCGCTTCTCTCCAGAAATGGTTCATGAATGTCGCCCCAAAGTCCTCCATATCTTCGAGTTCTGCTTCTTTGCTGACATACCAGCGTAAGGCTTAGTCCGCCAACATGGCCCTTATGACTTCTTTTATCTCTTCAAAATTTGTCATGTATTTTATATTATTTTTGAGAGATTTTATGTATAAACATAGGTGTATTTTATTGGTTCTCCCCGAAATTTTGATATTGAGGTCAGTATTAGGACCACTTATTGTTCTGACCTCTCTACCCTGTATGTTTTGTAAGATATTTTGTACTTCTTTTGCGTTATTCAGTTTAATAGATGACATATTTTGGTCTATCTGGTCGATTTTGTTGTTCTGGAGATAGACCACTTCTCTCATTTCCTGGATGATGTTCTCGCACCTTGTTTTGGCTTCATTATGTACGTATTTAATGTTAGTTTGGATGATGTCCTGCTCAGCTTTCCTCGCATCCTTTTCATCCTGTATTTTCAAGTCCATCTCTAGCATTACTTGTTCTTTGGTGTCTTGAATTTCTATGACCACTTTTTCCATGTCTAGGTCATGGTTATTTTTTATGCCTTCTATTCTCTTGAACAATCTTACCTCAGTTTCTATCAGCCTTTTGTTTAGTTCTTCTTTAATTTCACCGAGCTCTTGTGATGTTTTTTCGATTTTATTTTCAATTTTTTCAAAGTTTTTGGTGACATTTCCTCTCAAATCTTCAAAATTTGTATTATTTTTTTTTCGTTCAATTCCGTTTTGTTTATTTCCAATTTATTTTTTGTTTTTATTCAAGTTTTCAAATTGTTTATTATTTATATCTGCAAAACATGCCATCATCCTTTCCATCATCCTCAATTGCTCTGTTTTTTGATTTTCTTGCTCTTGTACCACTTCCTGTATTACTTCTACCGTTTCCTCCACCGGTACCTCTTCTTCTGTCTCTAGTCCTAAAATTTCTTCCTGCGAGATTTTTTCTACAGGTTCCATGATTTCTTCGGTAACTGGTTCTTCTTTGATTTGTTTTTCCCCTAGAAGTATCACGACTCTTCCTACCTCCCTGTTTTGTAGCTTGATGCCGTTTGTTTGCGCGTGTAGGCATGTTTATTTTGTTTATTTATTTATATTTTCACACAAAAGTGGTATTTTAATAGGATTTGCAAATATTGCAACGTTTAGGGTACAATTATATTAATTTTATGTATATTTTCGCTTTTCAAAAATGCCCGACGTTTAGGGCGCCAATTACAATGAAATTTTATGTATATTTTTGACTACACAAAAAAATTTACTCGATCTTTACACAGTTGAGTTCTAGTTTTATTGAAATTTTATATAATTATATGATTTTTGATCGAGCTTTACCCGGCTTCACGTTTACGCGACAATTATAATGATATGGGGCTTTGAATAAAAAAAATTTTGAATTATTATTATTATTATTTATTATTTTTGTAAATTATTGGTTATATTTGTAAATATCTGATGTATTATAACGATTATGATGTACTATAAGTTATGATGCAAATAAAATGAGTTGTTTGTAGCTTCGCAAATAAAAAGGAGTTATATTTATATTATTATTTTTGATTCTTACTAGGTATATTATTAATTTTTATACCTTATACATATTTATATTAGCCCTGCTCTCGACTCCATACTATGTAGGATCTATAGTGAGTTTCTTTTTTATTATTAAAATTTAAATTTAATGAATTATTGAATTTCCATCCTTTACTTGCCCAGATTCTAATCCAGGTATATTTATTATATTTTCAGATAATAATAATACGGCTTCTAATTTTTATGCATGACTGATTTTATTTTATAATACTTTTTAAAAACATAAACAAAATGGCAGCACTAATAAACAAATTCTTAAATTATTATTTGAGCTCTTTTTTATCAAGGTTTTATCAAATCAAACAAAAATTTACTTTGCGCATTTACAAAAATTGTAATTTTTAAACATAAATGAAATTCTTATTTAATATAACAATGACATAAATTTTCACTCATACAATTAATTTTGAATTTATAACAGTTCCATTCATATATAATAAATTTAAAAAAAGGCTTTTTTATAGTATGGAAGTTTTATACCTTCACTTCCTTACTCGTTCAGCTGTTTGTTGGTATTGGCCCGCTGGAATTTTGAACAAAGTAATATCTGACTCCTTGAGTTAACGAGCGCGGTTTGCGTCGCTGAAATCGATGGTTGCTAGGTAGCCATCTTGTAGAATTTTTTCTTGGAAATAACGCGTCTTCGGCGTCACTTATATTTTGATATTCGTGTATAATATCATGAAGCACTATTTTAAGCTTACTGCTTATTTACTGTACACTTTACTGCTTAGTTTATAGTTTGAAACACTTTTCAGACTTTATTTTACTGATTTTACTAATTATGGCATCCTCTTGACCTGATGCAACAAAATTGTGTAAAAGTGGTGAGAAAAAATTCAGACATTGGTTGGAAAATAAGAAAACAAAAGAGTTGATTCCCTATTACAACAAGCTGGCGGAACATTTGGGTAGCCGGAATACCAGCCACCCAAATGTTCCAGCAGAAGGAGTTGACTTCGTACCTACAACTGCTAAATACTTGGTAAACATTGGTGGAGCGGAGACTGAAAACGATTCAATATCTGGTACATATGTGTGTAAAGATTTGATATTAAATTTGGCTTGTTAGATATCCAATCCTTTCTATGAAAAGTGCAACCAAATTATTTTTGATTTTTTCGTAAGCGAATTTAATCAAAAATACAAGGAAAACCTTGAGGAGATTGAAGTGAAATTAATGGAGATAACACCTCCATAGAGGCTGTTGGAGTTGAAGTCATGGCCCCTGTGATGCCGAGGCAAGCCATCCTTTGGATCTTGCCTAGTTTTTGTTTGGCACGGGATTGTGTCACCTTAGGTGACCAGACCAGTGCCGCGTATGTTAACGGTTTTCTGACCACCCTTGTGTACAGTCAGTGGGCCATACTAGGTCTTAGTTTCCACGTTTTTCCATATAGCCGCCTAGTGACGGCTAGGGTCATAACTGCCTTACGCAGTATTTTTTCAACGTGACCATTCCAGGTTAGGTTAGAGTCCAATACGAACCCAATATATTTTACCTCACTGGACATTGGGATGTTTCTACCGCTTAGAGTGAGAATTCTGTGGCTCTCCCACTTCTTCCTCCTCGTAAACGGTATGACGGTCGCTTTCTGGGAGCTCATCCCGAGCCCTTGGCCAACCGTCCACCTTTCCGTCCGTTGGGGGACGGTGTCAGGGATCCATACAAGAACCTTGTGTTTCTTTGGGAGGTCCTTGGGCTCCACGGCTGTCAGGTCCGCCCCCTCCCAAATCTGACCGAGGCCCCCGATCGTTTTCCGCAGCCAGTCTCGCGACTGTGGACTGGCACAGGTTATCCAGAGAATGCCCCCCGCCAGGATCGCCCGGTGGAACTGAGGCGGGCTCTCCCCTTCCTGAAGAGAGACAGCAGCCTGGAGCAGGTCCGCCTTCCCCTGGTCTAGCGTGACCTCAGGATGGCGCCTATCAATCACCGCCATCCCGGAGGCCCCAGCAGCCTCCCTATACGAATCAATCTGCGCCGGTGTTCCGGCCCTGGCCCTTTTGGGACGTCTGTCTGTAGTAGGCGTGAGAGAGTCCGAGCGCGGTCTCTAATGATTAGCACTCCCCACTTGCGCTTTACAGGTTTCTCGACCGTCCACGCCCCGGTCGCCATTATCTGCGCCCTCCGGAGCTTCTTTCTTTACGTCCCGGAAAGACGCTTGGACTGGAGGGACAGTCCCACTACCCCTACAGTAAGGTCCTCACTGGTGGAGGGGCCCCCAGATTCCGGGGACATCGCCGCCCTCCGGTGGGACCCAGCTTCCAGCTTGGGTGCCAGGGACAGGTCCGTGGCCGAAGCTACCCCCTGATCCCCCGTATCGACGTCGGCCGTGAGACCTACAGAGTCCGCGAACGCTGCCGTCCCCTGGCTCGTCTCCATTTCCGAAATAGATTCAAGGCACGAGTCTGTAGCCGGAGCCATCCCTTGAGCCTCATTTGTTTCAGTTTTATTTATATTTGTCTTCTCCATGTTGTTCCAACGAGAATGGTGGAACCCCCTGTGTGGTGCAACGGGTTACTCTGGAAGGTGGCCCGGCATTCCAGAGGTTCCGTGCACGACACCTTCACCCTGGTGCTTTTAATTACTCTGTGAGAAAATCTCATTTATTTATTATTTTGGTGTTCTTTTCCAATTGAAAAAATATTAAATAATTGTTGGTCGTTTTATTGAATTTTTATAAGAATGATTCATGATTTTTTTTCAGGAATTTTAATTGCATTCTATAGAATTTTTATACTTATGAATACTATTGATTGATTTTTTGTTTCTTTTATTTTGTTGAATTGTTATGATGTTATTTTGTTTTGTTTCTGTGATAAATATGTTTATCTCTTCCTTTTTATTGCTTATATCAGTTTGAAATAAGTTTTTTTCTGTTTATATTAATAAATTTATTTACATATTTTTCTGACCGTTATTTTTTATTTACCTACATATGAGTATATATAAATAATGAACATAAGTACATATATCTTTTTTGTATAATACAAAACTAATTTCTCAAATATGTTACAAATATTTTTAGTATTTTCAATTTATTAAGTTACCTACTTACCTACTAGAAATTATATAATGTATGCAAAAATTAAACGTGATTCAAGTCTTGAAAACTTAATTGTCAACACTTGAGTTTTCTGAAATTTTGCATGTATTACTAAAATATTTGTAACATATTAGTATTATTAGTTTTTGTATTGTTTTATAAGTTATGCATATTTGCATTTTAAAGCATTAATAAATCATTCTAGAGAGGGTATTATCACTTTGATCAGAAACATTCCTGCAACTTTCTAAAAACATTGCACAGATATGTGTGGAAACATTACTGAGACATTCGACTAAAATGTTTCGACGAAACAAATTTTAGGTAGGACATGGGTCGTTTTTGCTATGAATAAGAAACCTTTAGGTAACCTACTAGTGAATATTTCATGTTTCTAAAAACCATTTCTGAAACGTTTTCTAAACATTAACTTGTTTTCTGGGAATGAAATTCATAATGAGTCTGTTGCGAGTCCTGACAAGAATAAGAGTAGAAACGAGGTCAACGCTTGCACTGGCAAGAAATGAGAATTGATGACGCCAGTCTAGCGAGGTCACACACGAGTTTCGACAGGAATTCAGATGCTCCTTCTGCTGCGTGCAGCCAGCCCCTTGCCGGTATCGTCTTGCTACCAGCATCTTCCTTGACAAGCTTCCGAGTTCCCCCCACGGGGGGGGGGGTATTTCTTAAATAAACAAATAAATAAATATTTTATCTCTCCTCGTCGAGGCGAATACAATGATACCCCACATATACCCTCCCACACAGCACATGGATATCCATTAGATATCCAATGGATATCCACGAAGGATATCCAGGACATCCAATGGATATACATGGATATCCAATGGATATCTAATGGACATACAGATCTCCTACCAATATCCATCAATCTGGATATCCATCTGGATATATAGTGGATGTTGAATGGATATACATGTGGTCACGAAATGGATATCCATTATACATCTAATGGATATTGTATGGATATACATATGGTCATCAAATGGATATCGCTTTTACATAAAATGGATATTCGATGCTAACCCACCACCATTCTCTTTCTAACCCCATCCCCTTAATGAAACACTAATATAAGCAAACAAATATTTTATTGTGTTCTAAAATGATTTAAATAATTTTCTTTTCTTGATCTATGATCTGGCTCAGGTCTGCATTCTTGCTGTAAAGAAAAAACACACTGCGTATAATCAAATTCATAAGACAATCCAATAAATAATATAATATGAACAAATGTGTATAAATATTACTTTAATTATTATAGCTATAACTACCACACTTTAGTGGTTATTTCAAAATAATAGGTATTAGTTGTTAATGTTGAGTATCACGACGGAACTGACTATATACCCAATAGTTTTAATCACCTGTAAGTGATCTACTTTCATAATTACCGGAAGTGATCTGCTTGTAAGTAAAGACGAGGAATATCCACCAGTAAAATAAACAGTTTTACATGCACATAAACTTCCGTTATATAACTAGACAATTTTTGCTGATTTCATACGAAGTAAAAAATATTTACTTGAATCAAGAAGATATTTGTTTTCTAGTTCACGTTCACTAGCCATGTTATTATCAATCAACGTGCTCTTTACAGCTATAAATAATATTGGTATTTACGTAAAAAAGTATAAAAGAATAAAAGATATATTCCTAACTAAATGGTTTAAGGTTATGTACTCACCTGTAAATTATTTACTGACTGAAAATCACAAGAAAACTTATTAATAAAAACAACACACACATTATTTAGAGAAATATCTCAATCTTCTAACTTTAGTTGTAGGCTGTTGTTCATTTTTCATTTAGCAGTTGATGCAAAATGGCAAGATGGAATTCTAAATTTTATAACCGCAACTTTAGTCCAAACTACTTCAAACCAAACAAATACGAACGGATTTTCGTCATTTTAGCCAACAATTCAAGCATCCGATGCCCCAAGGTGAGTTTGTAAATGATCCCGCGTTTATTGTTTGGGAGAGCATTAACGAATAACAATATGATAATAGATTCTTCTCACAAAATAACAGACATAAACAGTAATACTCTCTGTATTGAAATAAAAATAATTTTATTTTATGGTTATAATCGCAATGAGAATTTGGATCGAAATTTATTGTTGGCGCTAGTTTTAACGCTTTCCGGTAATTCTTGTGCTAGAACGGGTTATTTTTCTTCCCTTATCTTTTACAAACGTAAATAACGGTTTCAATAATTTATCAATGTTGTTTCCTGCTGGTATGAACATATTAACGGAACATCAATTTGATGCCCAGTGGACATCTAATAGATGTCTTCTGTATATCCATGGGATATCCAATGGATATCCATTGGATGTCTGATGGATATATACATACTTGAATAAAGTATATACACCCAGAAATTCTACTGCATTCGTGATTAGATTTTAATGAATAAGAAATGCTCATATGTTCACATTATCTGGTTTTATTAATATTTTTCTGCTCTAACAATATCCACTGTATATCCATATGATATCCATCATGGTCATGGACGTAAAATGGATATTATGTATATCCAATGGATATCCATTGGATATCCTGTGCTGTGTGGGCTCTTACTTGAAAACTCAAATTTTGGGTCTGCGCATGCACATATGTTCTATTTGAATTCTATTCATCAGGACGAGTAAAATAAAACTTTATACATGGGTCTAAACCAAAAACTAAAAAAGTTGGTTTGCGCCTTCGCTGCCAACCATATTTTTGTGCGTGTCATTTTCATAAAAATAAAAATGTCGGACTCTCTTATTTTAACAGGCCAGGTCAGGTACATTTTAAAAATTCAGATTTCCCAGACTTTTCACTTCCGGTTGGTCATGTTGAATTACATCATCTCAGGTTATCTCTTTTCTCTCTCTATCCAACCCGCCACATTGTTTCGTCACCCTGACGTCACACGCAGGCGCAGAGCCTGGCGGTGGTCTCAAAATTCCTCTTCTATACCTACTAGTATTGCATGCATTTTTATTATTTAATAAATAACTGATATTATATATTTGATGAAGACAGGCTGGTGTGGGGTTGCAGAGTGAACAAGGCAATCGCGCCTTAGTTTTTATGCATTTTTAGAAACTTTGGAAAATAGCCGGAAGAAGCAAATAGTACATTCTTGCTGTATTTTAAGCAAGAAAAGTTGCCGTTCCCCACACTGTGTAATGAATGAAAGTAGGACTCGGTAGGGAATAGTTGAAAATTCATAGTTCAAAAAACCCATGTATGATTCACACTTATACTAAGTAGTGACAGCGCCGCATTTGGAAAAAAGGCGCCTCTAAGCATCCAAACGGCCAGTGCCCCACCTCACCATCTATTAACCACAATTTGACCTTTACTTTTTTACTGTGATTTTTACTTTAAATCTTAATAATTTAACCAAAGGAAATTCATCAAACTATACAAGTCATCCGTGGCTATTTACAAAATAATAATATAAAACTAAAATATAAAAAAATAATAATGTTCAAACAGACACGTTGCGATAAGCCTAATTTACTCTACGCACTTCAACTCAAACCAAACCACAATTCACAACATAAAATATGAGTACACTGACTCACCTGGCGCTGGGTGAGCCGAGTCAAAGTTAAGTGTAGATGGGAGAAAGTTACCGCGTTGAGAGCGCGTAGTGGCATTTACCCATGATACAAATAACGAGAGATATGATATTCAGACTATCTATTTTTAGACCTGTGACGCGCATGGTGTCAAGTGGTGAGTCCAATGCACCATAATATGCTGTCGTGCAGTGGGGTTTGACATTTCATCACAACCTCTTAACAAATTACGTATTTTATTAATATTTAAGTGCATACAGTTGGAAGTAATAAAAATGAAAAAGATTAAATTTAGTGCTGCGATCTATATTATCTGAAAAAGACAATATAGGCGTAACTTCAACCGCATTAAACTGACGTATAGAAACTTTTTGATTGCGAATGACTTTGTTTTAAGTGTGTAGTTGGACTTCTATAACGTTATTCATCACGTGACGTCATAGTAGGGGGCGGGGCATATGCGCAATATCATATCTCTTCTAAGTCATTATATCATGGCATTTACCTATGATATACACATTTCTCATGAAATTTGCAAGAATTCTGCCAGGATTCCTTTTGCTTCTAATTTTCAAGTTATGGTGATGTAAATAAATCGCAATAAGAATCTCATATCAAATCAATCTCATTAATATGACAATTGACGTTCCAATGTCGATTTGAAATTTTGCGGGAATCTAGAACGAGACTCTAATTTGCCATTTTCTAATTAAAAAAGACACTCCTACAATGAAATATCACATGGGTCATTTCTCCACAATTATTATTTGGGACTCCTGTCCATTTTTTCTCACGGAAGCATCGATTAACACAGAAATGCTTCGATTTCCCTGTTTACTCCATAAGGCTCTGTACTAATATTGATTAAAAACGGCGGCCACAAACGTATGACTACACTGTCTTTACACAGTCACTGTACTTAGTGCCTGAGAAATGAAGCCAGATAGGTATCTAATAATGAAAAAAGGATGGCTCAGCAGTATTACGGAATGAATACATCAAAGACTGCAATGTAGAAAGTGCATGGACGATTCTGCGAGAGCTGCTAATTTGATGTGTAAAAGAAGCCTGTGGGGAAGCAAAAAATGGGCATGTAAAGACAGATGTTTGGTGAAATTCAAAGTTTCAGAAAGCTGTGAATGGCCAGACAGCATATAGAAAAATGCCAAAAATATTTGAGAGAACAACAGCGTATGGTAGAATTTAAAAATTTGAGAACCGAGTGCAAGTGATAGTAATTGAGGACTGAAAGTGGAAGAGGTTGAGAAAACGCAGGGTTATTTTGAAAGGAACAATAAATTGTCACGTCTATTTCTAAAACAATTTCTTGTTCCTTTCAAAATCACTCTGCGTTTTCTCAACCTCTTTCACTTTGAGTCCTCAATCACAATCATGTGATTGGGGTGTAACATGTTATGGAACTACGCAGGTGTGAGAAAACCCTGAAAATAATACTTTGGGAAACTATATGGAAGCAATGGAAGTTTTCAGAACCTTTCGTTGATTGCAAATCAGATAGAAAATGACAATGTACTAATAATACCACTGAGACAATGCACCGCGTCAGTTATTTTCAATCTATAGATGAGAGTATTTTGACACCGATTTTCAAAATGTCAAAATTTACCAGACAAAATACCTAACTGATTATAGAATATCCTATATAGTAGGTGCACATGAAGAGATAAATGTAGTTCTCTTACAATATCTACACATCTCTAGATAAAGATAAGAGATGCACCACCTGTAAAAATATTTGTTACGTTATTTGTACAAAGAGCAGCAAGCGGCTTACTGTTTAATTAAAAAAGACGTTGATTAGTCCTGTAAAAAGAACAACTTGTAAGGATTTTGTTAAATGAAAAACACCTTTGAATAAGTAACAGTAAAATAAAGCGGCTTACTCTTTAATTAAAAAAGACGTTGATTAGTCCTGCAAAAAAAAAACAACTTGTAAGAATTTTATTAAATGAAAAACACATTTTAGTAAGTAACAATAAAAAATTTAATTAGACCCGTTAGGGTATCTTGTGGGTAAAATTTACTTACAAAAACTCAATTTATGTTTTGAGATTAGTCTACATAAGACAGTAAAATCGGAAACATCGGGATTATTTTACTTCAGTATTTATTTACATAGATTGATATATAAAAAATGAAGTTATTGAAATATCTTCATCACTTGTGAAAGTTAATGGGTAGTTAGTTGGCTTATTTATTTGTAATAAAATCTAGAGAAAAAGGTTTATAAACACTTAATATCAGGTTAAATTATCTCAAGTTAAAGGTAATTGCATTATCAAAGTTATATTGCCATATTATTTGCTATTAACCAATGTTAGTTGCCTAACGAAATTTAAAACTAACTCTTATCTGAATTTATTAGAATCATAATTTACATGTTTACTAAACTACATAGAAATTCAATAACATAACATAACATTTATTCACCGGCCAAAGATTTATACAACAAATTGACAAACAATTGTCTCCATAGCATGACAAAAGCTACATAACACAGTACAAATTAAAAGAGCAGATAAACCTGCAGTATGATTAAAATATATAAAACTAAATTTGCACAACACAGTGAAAACTGACATGCAAAAATACAAAATCCTACAAAACACAAAAGAACAACAGGTTGAGGTACTCTGCCATACTATAGTAAGCCTTGCCAATTAGCAACTTCTTCAAGGTAGTTTTAAAATTTAGGCTCATTTTTTTATACGCTTCTGGTAGCTTGTTAAAGACGATAATCGACCTATACGATGGACTATTTTCATAAAAAGTTGTTCTATGAAGCGGGATCTCCAATACCGCGTCTCCGCGAGTGTTGTAACTATGGTACGACCCAATACTGTTAACATTTTTATTCTGATTGGCATATAGTAAAAGTTGTTAAATATAGATACAGGGGGCAGTCATTATTCCCAGAAGGGGAAAAGGCCCTCTACAGCTGGTTTGCATAGTGTTTCCCGCCATAAAACGAATTGCCTTTTTTTGCATTCTCAACACCCTCACAATGTCAGCAGTGAGACCCCACCCCAGAATTATGTAAGAGATTCTCGAGTGCATGTGTGCAAAGTAGAATACGTTCAACACCCCAAGGTTAACAGTATCTCTTAACTGTTTGACTGTATAACAAGCCGTCGAAAACTGTCCACACAATCCATCAATGTGAGCCGACCACCATGGTCTGTAGTCCAATGTTACTCCCAAGAACTTTGCTCGAGTAGTATTCTTTATTTGGGAACCTACAAGAGAAACCACAGGCTTCCCTGAAGAACGTCCAGCAGCCGAAATGTCATATCTACGGCATACCGATTTACCTGTGTTGAGGACAATTTATTTTCTATAAAATATTGATTTAGTTTCTCCAAGGCAACGCTTGCCTTCTCCGATAATGACGAAGCGTCCCTACTAGTGACGAGCACTGACGTATTATCCGCAAATAATATACAGCCATTAAGAGATAGGTCCGAAACATAGATTAAATAGAGTAAAGGGTCCAACACAGAGCCCTGCGGGACACCCCTCTTTACCCCAGTACATCTGAATTTATACCTCAGAGTGAGACAAAGTGTTACCCCCCCTGCTCAAATAACTGATTAACCAATCAAGAGCCATTCCTCTGACTCCGATGGACTTAAGCTTCAAGCTTAGACACAAGCACATCATGATCGAAAGCCGTGCTCAGGTTCAAAAATATACTCAAACAAGACTCACACCCCCATCAATGGCGCGGTATAGTTTATCCAAAAAAGTAATCATTGCAGTATTCCTGGAGAGCCCCACTCGAAATCCGTGCTGAGAATCATTAAGTAAATGATGTTTCAGAAGATAATCCATCAGCCTTTCAGCCACGATCTTTCAAAATAATTTGGAAAAAAGTCAACCATAGTGATGGGTCTGTAGGAATCAGGTTTTTTTGTTAACCCTTTTTATGTATGGGAACTATTTTTGAGTTCTTTAGGGCATCAGGGAATTTTCCATGCGTTAAGGAGTTATCAATTATCGTAGAAAGAGGCACATACACCTCTGAAGCACATAGCTTTAACACAGTAGAGCACAGTCCATCACCACAAGTTTGAAGTTTTCAAAGATTCAATTACACGTTCGACCTCCCTGTCTGTCACTGGAAAGATGAAAAACGAATGACAACACCGAATTTGGTGATGACGCTGGTTAGCACCAGAAGTTTGCACAAGATTGTCCTTGTTGGTATTAAAATGTTTATTAAGAGCTTTTGCGCAGTCACCCACATCCGTCATAATCCTGCCATCCATCTCCAGGGTAGAAATCTGTCTGTTCGTTCGATGATTGTCCAATATTTCCCAAGCTGTTTTCATCTTATGATCGGATTCGATAAGTAAACGTGTAAAGTAATGTCGTTTTGCGGCCTTTAATACTTTCCTATAGGTATTTTTGTATTTTTTGTAGTACTCCAGCAGAGAAGCATCGCCACATAATGAAAGCATATAGAAATTTTGTGTGCGAGACGATTTTTTAATGCCTTCTGTGATCCAGCCCACATCACGCCTCACACCGCCCGCTTTAACAACTCTGCCTGTCTCCGGAAATGGCGTATCAAAACATTTATTTATATTAAAAAGAATGATTATATTGAAGATTGACATTTTCAAGAGCCAAAGTGTCATCCCACGTCAAAGCACGTATTAATTGTACGAAATGAAGTTTATTATTTACACTTTTTACCCGTCTGTATTTTATCTCCCTGTAATCAGAAGCGATACTGTTTGTAAATATAGAGACAGAGTGTTCTGAAAGTCCGTTATTTTCCACTGCGCTCACATACAACATCTCCTTTGGTAAGCAAATGTTGTCGATACAGTTTAACCCACGCGTTTGATATTTAGTAACAGGCTGCAAATAATATGTATCTAGTATGTCTATTATTTCTCTTAATTCCTTAGATGGTACCAGAAAATTACAGTTATAGTCGGAACATACTATAATTTAGTGTTGTTTATATTTATTGGTCAAGGTATCCAACAATAACTGCAAATTTCTAACAAAAACATACCTACTTACTGAACTACTGCTTCTATTCAGCGCCACAACAATAAAGTTACTTTCCTGGTGAGTAACATGAACCGTAGTACACTCGAAATCGAACTCGGATGAAAACACCTCAACCTCGTGAAGCGCTCGACCCTCAAGTCCATCTTTACACAAAATCACAACACCTCCATGGGTATGAACTTTTCTACTAAAATGCTTAACTGAATGATATTCACAAATATTCACTGATTGTATGTCGTTATTCATGAACAAGTGCTCTGATACACATACGATGTCATATTCTTTTACATTAAGAAATACCTTAATTTACATTAACCTTTTTGCCCAGAGACTGCATGTTTTGTTTTGGTTAAATATCGAGAGTGGCTGAATACTCAACTGATTTTTAATTTTCTTACCCTTGGGTAAAAAAAGTTATTTATACCTGTACCGCTGGGCCAGCAAGTTGGTGGCATTACTTTAATTACATTACACTCATCTACACATATTTTGAAAGATAAGTAATACTCAGGCTGTTTGGAATTAAGTTTTTCACACACAATCTCCGGACAAATGGGCCTTCAATAATTCAAAACAGCAATATCCTTCGTGTCAGGTGCAAGCTTATAGACATGTAAAGTAACACGCTTGGGAACCGCCTTCAGGCCAGTGACGCTATCATAGTTACCGATAATTGGCCGATTCTGCTTCTTCAGCATTTTACGCGACGTTGCGGTTTTCCATTCTTCTGAACTTTCGTCAGTATTCATATCAACAAGAGAAGTAATCTGTTTCGATTTAGCAGCAGCCATAGCCTTTTCAACTGCGCAGATACTTGGCTAACGGTTACCCCACTATCAATTTCGCTTTCTGCCCCAGTCGAGGTGGACTCATTGAAAGCCTTGCCATTTCTCTGACTACCACTTTTAACAGATTTATTTAGTTTTGCCTCTGATAACTTGACTAATATCTTTCCCAGTCACCTGCACTGACGGCATATACATCTCACAATTAACAGATGGCACTTGTATTGACTCACTGTTATTATTCACCTGTTTAAACAACTTTTGTATTCTGCATTATATTTAATTGTCTTTTCAAAGTACTCGCTGTTTCAAAAGCACATCAACAAATTATTCATTCTGACTTACTGCCTGTCACTTAATTGAATTGGTCACATCCCAACAGAAAGAAATCATCGTAAAACCTAGCACTCTACAACTGAAAGCTGTGGTCCACTTGAGTAGATACGTCAAGGACTCCAACCGGGGCACAGACTTAGATAATGGCGGTAAGGTACAACATAAATTTCTATGTTTCAACAACTTGAGATAGTGGCGGTAAATTAGGAGTCAGATTTATTTGACTAGCTTCTAACAGTTTAGATAATGTGGTAAGGTATAAGCCAGGCTTGTGACATTGTCTCAAGATATTCAATAGGGGTGGTACGGAAGAAGGCAGTCTGCTGAGTGTACCCCAGAAAAACATAAGATATGTTCTTGACTATGTCCTACAACCTATTCGAAAGTAAAACAATTTGTTGTAAGATTGCGATATTAAAAATCTCGGTCATACTACTTACCCTGCAAAAAGGGCCCTTATTAGGTAGATTGCGATATTAGGCACTAACCTGAACTATCACTAGAAAACGTACAGCTACATAACATCAATCAAATCCAATATCAACTTAAAAATATTAAACAAAATATACCAGGACCAATAAATATACCGATCCATCATCTGAGTATATGGACCATATTATTATACGTAGCTGCCTTGATAACAATAACAACTATAGCCGTCCGAATGGGGTTGAAGAAACGAAGAACCACCAGAGAAGACAAGGAAAACAACACAGGAACCACCGAGTCCGGATTTCCCTTGAAAATCCGGAACGAACCATAGCTTCGTTCTTTAAAAAGGGGAGGAGATAAATGGAGCCCCAACAATGGCCCTTTATACCACAAAGTTGCCTCCCCACAGTAAGGACCGTCGAGTCAGCAGTAGACTTAAAGCAGCCCACAAGTATGCAGGCTCAGACTAGCAAGTTGGACGGAATATAACTCGTGAGAATCTACATCAGCAGATCCTTTGTTACACCTAGAGACAATAGTGCCACGCCTGGAGTGTAGTATATAAATAGGCTGCTCACAAGGATACGACCGTTCATTCTTGTTCCGAGTAGTTAAGACTCTGCACATCGCGTGCTAAACTTTAAATCACAAGTATGTTGATCGTTACCGTTGTCATTATTTTATAGTATTCATTTTTGTATTAAGTAATTAAGTATTGATTGTTTAAAGTATTAAATAAATTGTTTTAAAAATTCAAACGTCTTAACCGTAAAGTTAAGTTGCGTAGTGTTACGGAATCAAACTTGTTTACAATGATATGCATTTACAGGTGTCCCAATCGTGTGGGTTCACCTATCACCTCTAGTGAACGCAAGTGCCTAGTTACACCATCGAAAAGTGTTGGAAATATGATTTTGAATCTATTTTTATATTAAATATTATTTATGTCTTTTGTAATCTACTGTGATACTGTCTTTGATGTCCTTTTAGCTGTGTAAAGTGGGCTGTTCGTGTCGGCGGTTTTGTGTGACAGTGTGAGTGTGCGCAGTACGTAGTACGAAGAGAAAACAAGAAAGAATGACAATCAAGTTCGTAAAATACAGCATTACTGTACGCTGTACGCGTGATATGAATATGTAAATTAATTAATAGTTTTATCTGAAATATGTTTTTACTACTGTTTGTATATCCGAAATATTATAGTTAAATATAGTATATTAATTAGTACCGCAGTGTCATTCAATATTTTAACATGGTAGCAGAGGTCCGTGGTTGCGTGGCCGGTCTATAAGTCGAGAAGTTTTTTTATATGAGAAGTAAGTTTTTGCGTTCCGGTGTGAACAGTGGTGTATAAAATGGCGAACGATAAAAAGGATGAATTTTTGTTGCAAGTATTTAATGGCACTGGGTACGATAAATGGAAGTTTAGATTGAAGTTATTCCTAGAAATGAAGGAATGTTATGAAGTATTGTCAAGTGCGACTAGACCGAACGAAATTACCGAAGCAAATTGGAGCAGGAAAGAAATTAAGGCAAAAAACTATATTGTTAACAGTGTAACTAATGATCAACTTGAATTAATACTATCGAAAGAGACAGCCAAAGAGATGATTGAAACATTTGATGAAATCTATTTAGTGAAGAACAGTGCTACGAAGTTATTATGCAAGAGAAAACTGTTAGATTTGAAAATGAATGAAACAGGTAATCCATTTGAGTTTTTCAACGAATTTGAGAAGTCGCTGAACGAATTGAAAAACGCAGGTGAAGAAGTAAGCAAAGATGATAAACTAAACTATTTACTGCTCAGTTTACCTGAAAGTTTTTCACATATAGTAGATATTGTTGATGCGTTGCCAGAGAAAGAAAAATCGGCCGAATATGTGAAATCCAAATTGATGTTAGAATTTCAAAAGCGAGAATGTAACAGTATTAGAGGTAAAAGTAACTTTCAAGCTTTCAACTCCAACGTTGCAAAAGGCACAAAGATGGGTATTAGAAGTCAGTTCCAACAATCCCGGCGTCAGCAGTCAGGTCCTTCTGGCTATTACAGTACAAACCAAGGAAAATCATCCAGCTTTCCAAGGAGATGTTTCAGGTGCAATCGTGTGGGTCACATTCAGAAGTATTGTCGCAGTAGTGGACAGAATCAGCAGATCAGGAGCTCAAGGAACTCAGACAATGAGTACAGCAGGCATGTTGCAGGAACCTCTTCCGTGGATAAGAACTCTGCAGGTCAGTCATTCCAAGTTGAAGTTATGCTCTCAAATGCAAAAAGAAGTGAAGAAAGAGCAGATTTAAAATGGTTATTAGATAGCGGTTGCTCAGACCACATTGTGAATACTGATAAGTATTTCTCTAGCTCGGTAAGTCTAAAAAATCCTGTAGATGTAAAAGTAGGGGATGGTTATTCATTAAAATCAGAGAAGATGGGTAACTTGACAGTATTTTTCAAAGTTTATAATAAGTTTGTGAAAACCGAAATTAAAAATGTTTACTATGTACCAAATATGAAACAGAATCTGTTAAGTGTAGCTTGCATAACTGATCATGATTACTCAATTGTATATCAAAAGAATGTAGCAAAAATCATCAGTCGAGATAATAAATTAGTTGCCCTAGCTGTTAAGAGAAATAAACTTTATGAAATTGTTGCAAATGTTAAAACAAATTGTAAACGCTCCTATAATACTAAAGTAGAAATGTCAAAGAAAGAAAAATGGCACCGTATGTTAGGTCACACAAATTTTGTTAATCTAAAAGAGATGTGTTACCGCGAAGTAGCTGAGGGATTACCCAAAAAATTGGAAAATGAATTTTTAAAATGTGAAATATGTTTAGAGAATAAAATGTCAAATCTAAAGTTCAAAAACGAAAGAAACAAGGCAAATGCTATCTTGGAAATAGTTCATACAGATGTTCATGGTCCAATTTCACAGATTGGTTACAGAGGGGAAAGATATTTTGTCACTTTCATAGATGACTTTAGCAAAATTGTTGTCGTTTACTGCATTAAGCATAAGAGCGAAGTTTTTGATCGATTTGTAGAATATGCTAATTTTATGCAAAACCAAACGGGTAGGAAAATAAAAGAAATTCGATGTGACAACGGTCGGGAATATATAAATAAAAACTTTTATGAATTTGCAAGAAAGGAAGGTATTTACTTGCGGCCAGGTCCTCCACACACACACGAACTTAACGGTGTTGCGGAGAGATACAATCGCACCCTGATGGATCGTGCTAGATGTTTGCGTGCTGAAGCAAATATAGAAAAAAGGTTCTGGCCAGAGTGTATTTATACAGCAGCTTATCTAGGAAATCGCTTACTCTCTAATACAAAAATCAAGAAAACTCCATATGAAATATTGCTCAACAAGAAACCAGATCTTTCTAATTTACATTTATATGGCAGCACAGTTTTTGTAAGAATTCCAGAAGAATGTAGAACTTCAAAATTGAACCCAAAAGCGTCAAAAGGGATATTAGTAGGTTACACTGATGTTGGTTATAAAATACTAATGGACAACAAAGTTATTATAAGCCGTCATGTGCAATTTGTTGAAAGTGATATCAAATACATTAGAATGCATAATGAGAATGATTCTGATAGTATGAATGAATATTCTAGCATGAGTGAAACTAAAAGTGTAAAGATTAAAGATTTTGAGGAAACTGAGGAAAGCATGAATGAAATTTCAGGAGTTGACATTCAGGAGGTGTCTAACTCAGAGGAAACTGCACGACGTTCATCCCGACAAAAAACTTTTCCCAAGAGATATGATGATTATGTTGTATCTGTAAATTATTCAAATGTATTAGTTCCAGAAAATTATGATGAAGCTTGTAAAAGTATAGAGTCAAGAAAATGGAAAGAGGCTATGCTTGAGGAAATCAAGAGTTTGGAGGAAAATAATACGTGGATAGTGGTAGATGAACCGGAAAATAAAAACATTATTGAAGTTAAATGGATTTACAAAATTAAAGCAAATGGTCAATTCAAGGCTAGAGTTGTGGCAAAAGGTTTTCAACAGTTACGTCATGAAGATGAAGAAGTATACTCGCCTGTAGCAAAGATGTGTACACTGAAAGCTTTACTATCAGTTGCATGCAAAAATGGTTGGTTTATCGAACAAATGGATGTTCAGACAGCATTTCTAAATGGAAAAATCAAATCGGAAGTTTATATATATGCCCCAGATGGATATGAAATAGAATCCAACAAGGTATGTCTGTTACAGAAATCTCTATATGGTCTTAGAGAAAGCCCTCGAGATTGGTATGAATGTTTTCATGAATTCATGTTAGGTTTAGATTTTGAAAGATCAGATTATGATTATTGTTTATATATAAAATATGTAGGTGGAAATGTGACATATATCATTCTTTATGTTGATGATCTTTTAATTTGTGGCTCAAGCTTGGAAAGTATCAAAGAAATCAAAATTTCACTTAATAAAAGGTTTAGAATGACAGATTTGGGAAAAATAAATCATTATCTTGGAATAAAGGTTACATATAGTGTGTCTGAGGGGAAAATGTACTTAGATCAAACTTCTTATATTGAAAATGTAGCAGAAAGGTACAATGTTGTTCAATCAAAAAATTTCAACACTCCTATGGAAGTAAACCTAAAATTGGAATTTGCTGAGAATTCAGAAATTGATTTGAAATATAGAAATTTAATAGGAGCTCTTTTGTATATAGCCAATGGAACCCGCCCAGATGTTTCTTTTGCTGTTAATTATTTAAGCCGTTTCCAGAATGGTCATGATAGCACTCATTTCAGATATGCTTTACGTGTTCTTAAATATCTATATCATACTAGACATATGAAAATGATTTACAGTTCAGAATCAAATGAGGAACTAGATGCCTTTGTAGACTCAGATTGGGCATCAGATATAGTTGATAGAAAATCAACAACAGGTATTCTTATACGCATTTATGGAAATCCAGTGTTATGGAAATGTCAAAAACAAAAAGTTGTTTCAAGAGCATCGGCTCATGCAGAATTTTATGCTCTAGCAGATTGTGTAGAAGAAGTAATACCTATTCATGGGATACTTAATGACTTGAATGTAAAAATTAGCAAACCCATAAAAATTTTTGAAGACAACACAGGTGCAATTGCTTTAGCAAAACACGGAAAATTTTCAAAGAATTCCAAACACATTGATGTCAGCTATCATTTTGTGAATGATTTGCATAGTAGAAATTTAATTGATGTTTTGAAGATAGATAGCAATGACCAAATAGCAGATATTTTAACTAAATCATTGGGCAGAGAAAAATTCGAAAAATTCAGATCTTTGTTAAATTTGCATTACTGTCAATCGTAGTTTTGTTTTGTAAAAAAAAAAAAAAAAACTTTGAATGTTAATTGTAAAATGTAATGGTAAGGAAATTCAAAATCAAGGAGGTGTGTTGGAAATATGATTTTGAATCTATTTTTATATTAAATATTATTTATGTCTTTTGTAATCTACTGTGATACTGTCTTTGATGTCCTTTTAGCTGTGTAAAGTGGGCTGTTCGTGTCGGCGGTTTTGTGTGACAGTGTGAGTGTGCGCAGTACGTAGTACGAAGAGAAAACAAGAAAGAATGACAATCAAGTTCGTAAAATACAGCATTACTGTACGCTGTACGCGTGATATGAATATGTAAATTAATTAATAGTTTTATCTGAAATATGTTTTTACTACTGTTTGTATATCCGAAATATTATAGTTAAATATAGTATATTAATTAGTACCGCAGTGTCATTCAATATTTTAACAAAAAGGTTTCTTAAATCGGTATGCGATTCCTTTTGTAAACGTGTGAAGTCAAAAATTGCTTTTACATGATTATGAATTATTAAACGCTTATTCTCGAATCTGTCTTCGAAAGCTTCCAAGCAATAGGATAATTAGCTGCAAGAACTTCAAATGACTGAATAACTTCAGAAACTTCACCTTGTAGTGATAACCGTGAATAATAAAAAGTCTGGACGCAGCAAGTGCGTTATAAAAGTGAATTTTCATAAAAATGTTTTAATAGCAAATGCAAGCAGGCATCAATCTGATGGTATAGCATATGTGGTAGAAACAATGTACTTTATTTTATCAAAATTACTTATTGTTTGAAAATGTACAAAAATTTTCCGTAAATAAACTTAAATGTTGGTTTACTAGCCAACAAAACCTCACGTTAATAGCAAATTGAGATATTGAATTTTGAAGGATTTAATGAAAATTCGTTATCAAAATGCACTTACTGCGTCCAGATTTTTTTCTTACAAACATCCATCATATTTCGATAAAAAAATGCAAAAATGCATTAACGAATTTGTTCTTCGAAAATTTGCCAAAAATTATAGACCGTTAAACCACAAACTTAACTAAACCTACAGCGAAAGCATCAAGTTAATTAATATTTAATAATATTTAATACTTTAGTAATAAATGAAGGGCAATGATGGTTGAAGCTGAAACTTAAGGGTTTGGAGAACACCCTTCTTGCAACATTTTCTTTTCACAATTCGTATTTGCTTCACGTTCTTTGCCTAAACATTGGCAATTTTGACGTTTCAAACCGCGACTTTGACGTTTTGAGGAAAACTCCCAATTTTTTTTAAACTGTTCATCACTTTTTGTCTTTAAACTTAGGGATCTAAATTTTGGTACATGGTTGACCCTTTATAATACAAACACGCTTACCAAATTTGGTTGCGCTAACTTTGTTATTTCCGGAGATATAAATTTTTTTAGAAAGAAAACACAAAATTTTCCGGGAAAACCTGGGCCGATTTTCCTGGCTAACAAACTTATCCAAGCCACTTGCAAAAGGAAGGTACTCACCAAATTTGATGTCACTCAAATTTGTGTTATGATGTACCAGAACACTAAAAAAATCTCGAAATTCGTACCAGCCCTCGTATGGACCGCTAAAAATTGGGAATTTTATAACCAGCAACTTTACAAATTCTTCTTGTGCATTACCAAAACTTACGCTTACATTTGCACTAGACTACAACAGTGGCAGCTCGTGACTTTAGAAGTAGGTGAAGCAGAATCCGCGCGGCTCCAAAGGGGGGTCCAGGGAAACGAAGCCCCCCCTTGTGCCGCAGGTGACATTTTTAAAATTTTCAAGGTTACGCGTTTTCCTGGCACTTGAGTATTTAAATTAAAAATCCATTTGTACAAAAATGTAGACTTTCACAAGGAATAATTCTCGAAATAATGACCAGGAATATTCGATGAGGGAACACTGTACACAGACTGTACACGCATGCATACGGTAATATAATACGGCGCGTATTACCTATGAAAATCTGTTTATATAGGGACGAGCTACAAGCATATTTTTTTCAAATTCAGGGCACTTCTCTTTTTTTACAACTTGAAATATTATATCAAATATTTTATTATTTTGAAATTATTCTTTTAGAGGTGATGATAAATAAATCAATTTCACTTATCAAAAAGAAACATGAAGAATCCAGCTTTTCAAAGTCTGTAAATGTGACACATACCAGATTATTTAACGGCACCATAGTAAAAATAAAAATAGACCTCTGACGATCCGACTCAATCTAAATAAATGACGGAAACTAATATTTGAAGCAGGCTCAGAAGGCTGCATCACTTTTGTGGCCAACCTACAAGTGCGCGTGTCGTTGCCATGGCAACCATCTCACGCAAGTGTCTCGAAGCACATGCAGGATTTGTATAGGAACAAATCAGCCTCAGGAAGTCCGCAGTCGCATGACGCTCTAGAATAGTTGTTGCGGCATGTTTTCATTCAATTCGGTGATCAGGGACGGGCTTGCAAATTATATCGTACCATAAATTACTATAAAAATACATTATCAACTGCGGCGCGACGTAACAAGATATTTTTATGTGGTTGTACCAAATGAATTTGAGAGAATGAAAAAAATTAATATTATGGTGAATTTTGAATAAAAAAGTTTAGCTTAACCGAAAAATATAGGTGAAGCAGCGCTTCACCTGTCATCTGACGAGCCGCCACTGGGCTGCAAACTACCTTGAATTGATTGATTGTTTACACTATCTTGCATACTGCAAGTATCTTGTAAATTACCTTGTATGACATTACTAGACCTAGATGTATCTTGATTTGTTACTTGTGATAAACTAAAATTATTATCGTGGTCAATATTGTCCAAACTCGACTCAATATTCACTTGACTTGAATTTGTATTTTGATTTTGCCGCTTATTACTTGAATCGCGACCTGCTAAGCCATCATAAGTGGCATCAGACCTAGCGTTAAATGATTGAATTAAATGCTTTATTTCAGCAATAACTGCAAAGTACTCGTTTTCAAACTTGTTTCGCTCCCGAAACTCAAATGCTTCAGCTTCCACATCTGTAGTCAGTAATTCGATTTCTAACTGAATATCTTGATACAAGTCCGACTTTTTTAAACGAGATTTTAGTTCTAAAATGATTTTATTGTCTATTTTATTTACTTTGGCTGATTCTACTTTATTTTTTGATCGTGTAAGTTGTCATTTGAGAACGGCTATTTTTTTGTAATATCTTCTCTAGCAGGCATAATGAATGAAATTTTAAAAAAATAAACGTGATTTTTTAATGTGTACTTGGTGATTTATACTGATTATCGTGCCCTATGGCGACTGTAGCTGTAGCGCGATAACTCGGCTGACTATCCTGCTAGAAGTCTCGTAATAAAAGGTACCTTCTTTACTGGCATACACACGTAAACCAGGAGTAAGTCCCTATACCATACAGCTCACGAACTAATTGAATTGATGGAGCACTTGTCTTCTCCGTCGTAGTGTGATCTATACTTGATTTCCGGAGCAGTTGTGAGTTGTCTGCTCCAGGTCCAGGTATAACGACGTACTACTTTGTTCGCGCTCATTTTGCTGCAGGCTAGATTTTTGCGCCAAACACCAACGGTTGTTAGTTCTACGAAATTCTTATTGGGCGATACAGTCATAGACAGCAAATATATAGTTTCTTGTACTCTATGCTCCAACAGTTGGGAATAAATGGGTTTTTAACGAATGTAACAGTTGGGTATAAATGAGTTTTTAACGAATGTAATGTGGAAAATGTTGAAAGTAAATATAAAAGCAGTGTGCTCAGATGGCCATATAGAACGCATGGATAATAATAGAATGACAAGTAGAATTTACAGAGAACATGTAGATGGTAAGAGAGATCAAAGAAGACAGAAAAGCATCGTTATATGTAATGTACCTAGCCGATACCTATATTAAAGAATATATATGTAAGATGTTTGTGTAATAGGAGTGTGTGTATGGGGAAGTGTAGGTATATTATGTAGAACACTTCAAAATAATATTCCAGGGCAGAAGACAACATCGAGAAATATTGTTAGGAAATAAAAAATAGCTATGTGCTGTGCCTAGCACACAATGAGAATGACGTTACTATTAGTATCATTATT
Organism: Tillus elongatus; assembly: GCA_964006375.1. Classification (NCBI taxonomy): domain Eukaryota; kingdom Metazoa; phylum Arthropoda; class Insecta; order Coleoptera; family Cleridae; genus Tillus; species Tillus elongatus. Next base: position 152,194,230 of record OZ023262.1, read on the forward strand.
GTTAGTAGTATATAAACGCTCTTATTTCATGTTATTTAAAAATACTTCATAATGCCAAGAGTATTTTTTCTTTACGGGTACTTTTTATATACAAAATCTCCCTATATGTTAAAATTCGCTACTATAACGCATTTACTGCGTCGAAGTTTTTTTAGATAGTTTTACGTTTGCTTAATAACTAGTAGAAATTATTATTTTGTATATATTTTTTATTTTTCTAGTCCTTATGAGAATATACTTCATCCTTGATTATTTTACAGCAATTAGTTTTTACATCATGATTTAATATAAAGTAAAAGTGTTGCTTATTTATTTATGTGTCCACACAACTCTGAAATAAAAGCCAACAAAATATTTTAATGTGAGTAAAAGTATAAGTTAAATACTATATTTGATATGTTTTCAGTGTTATTGTTCGCCATCGTCCATCTTTATGTGTGCACCAAGAATGATTACAAAGATTGTATCCAAAAACATGATAACACCATACGTAAACACAAGCCTTATCTAAAAAATAATAGTAACAATTATATTCAATATAAGGTATGATTAGTTTTAAACGTACTGGATTTTCTACTACTGCGAGATTAAAAATTACAATACAAAGGTTTGCTCCTCCTATGGTAAGCATATGGTACGCAGATAGTAAAGTGTTCTTTAAGCCGAGTGGTGCTTGTTTATAGATCAATTCTAATGCAGCAGGATACAATAATAATTCTCCAATTGCTAAAGTGAATGAACAGGGTATCATCCATGCCATGTGAATAACATTTGGTTCTGTAATTACACACATTGATCCAGATATCTGAAAAACGTATACATTTTATACACTTTAGCTGTTGTCTGAAATCTCATCTGCGTGAAATAAAAAAATGTAGGTATGTGTCAGCAACATTTCCCTCTTCACAGTTTTTAGAGAAAATCCAATTTAATTTCTAGAAAAATTGCTAATGAGAGAAAACAATTGTGTATTTTTATTTGTAAACAAATTGACCTAAGTAAACTCTTTACTTCTGAATTAACAGCTTTGTTAATGAAACAAAACTTTAATAAAAAACCCGTTTTATCCTGACATGCAGCAAAATCAAGTTTTGTTCAAAACGTTTTGAACACATTTTGTAAACATTTTCTTGTGTACTCTGAAGTTCATTTGGCGGAAAAATTACTTCTAAAATTGAGAAGTAGAGCTATGTGAAAACTGGAACCTGTGATGAGCACTAATAAGTACACTTTGAGGAACACAGAGGAAGAAAAATTCTACAGAATTTTTCTTCCTCTGAAGATGTTGACTTGGTCAACGAAACGATCGTAAGGTTTCTGAAATATGTGTTGTGGTGATTTGGGTGTTCTCAAAGTGTACTTATGAGAAGTAGAGATCAAGAGTTAGTACATCAATTACACACATTATTTATTGAAAACTTGATAAACAAATATTGGTAAAGTAAGAGCAAAATCACTATTTGAGGCATAATATAACCTTGAAGTACGGGCATAAAGCACCAGCAGTAACGCTTAACTTATCGTTTAAATCTATGGTACAGCCAATACAGGTACGCATACCTGAGTACATAGACAATCCATTATTAAATAAAATTATCTTAAAGGACATAATACACCGCCAGATTATAAACTATTTGTGTATTTACATCGATGGATCCAAAAGTAAAAAGAGAGTGGGAGTAGCTTATTTAATAGAAAAACTAAATGCTCAGGAATTGTGTAAATTAGCGGATCTATACAACCAGCACAACTATACGCGAAAAGCAGTTCACTGGGTGGTGAAAAATCAAATAGAAAAGACTTCGATTATAACTGACTCCCAATCAACTCTTAAAACAATTCAATTGAGCCACATGTATGTTCATAATCATCCATCGTTGGAAATCATCAGAAAAAATATTTGCGAAAATTCCAAGGTAAAGTTCTTATGGCTTAAGGCTCACAGCAATATGCAGGGCAATGAAGCCGTCGATCAACTAGCTAAAACAGCAACAACTATGAATCACCATCAGGATATAAAACTGCCATACACATAATTTGTATATTTATAATGTTTTAAAAGTATTGTTCGTCATAAATTAAGTTTGAAAAATGATATTGACTTTCGGATAGCGCCACTTTTAAAATAATTTTACAAGTAAAATAAGTATAGGGAAATAAAAGGCTGGCATTCTATTTAACTTTTCTTGACAAATGAGTAAAGTACTAAAGCGACCAAAAACGACATCTGGCGGTTCAAGCTTAAAGAAAAACTATTATCAAAGAGCTTTAAAATAAGAGCAAGTTCCATGCAATAGAATAACGTGTTCAGGAGTTATCGAACTTTTTCTGCAATACGAGTCACCCTCTTATTTTAATAGATAGGCCAAAATGTCAAGTAAATAATGTTTAGACTTTTAATAGGAGAGCCCAAAACCGTTCTACGTGACTTACCTTCATTATTGATTTTTGTAGAAAATCTGATTTATTTATTTTGAATGAAAAGTGCGCCATCTAGCGGTAAAACTTAAAAGTGGAAAATACTCAAGGAAATAAAACAATAAAAAGTGCATAAAATTCTATTAAAAATTAGGTAAAAGGGTGAAAAAAAAACAACAACAGAAACTTGATTTGTTTTTCTAATGCAAACGCAGTAGAGAATTAATCTTCTGTTTTTCTTTTTAAATATATCCACTACTTCATCCGCATCGATTTCTGTACCATAGTGAATATTCATAAGAGTCAAACCGTTCAGTCTGTTTTCACTCGTTGTGCTGGGCAAGTAGTTTTTCAGCCCCCTTAGGCTTGAGAAAGTCCTTTCTGTAGTTGCAGTGGAAACCGGTATGGTAGCCAAAATTTGTAGCAATGTGTAAATATTTGGATATAGTTTTTGATCGCACTTATCTAGGCATTCCAAAGCAGATTTTGGAGTAGTGGAGGTACTTGTCATCACTGCTTTCCACACTTCAGGTTGTGCTTTGACGATACTTGTACTTCTCTCGGGAATCACTGACTAGTACATAAAAATTGCCTCCTCAATTTCAGAACTGGCCGCAAAATTTGAAGGTAACACACCAGATAGTGCCGATACTACTTTACGGTGCTTCGTAAACCTTTCAATCAATTGTTGAATTGTATATTCAAGGAATGGGATGAATAAATTTATTTTGTAATATGTGCATACATCTGATGCAGGAGTCTTAGAGCGGTTCAACTGTCTTCCGACGACGCGTGGTATCCGCAGTATACCACCATTTTCTTCAAATAAAACCTTTGCCTCTTCATGGAGGAGGAGATACTCGTCGTCAGCATTATTTCTTAGAAGTTGCAAGGCATTAATATTAATAACATCATCTTCGTGGCTGAATGTTGTAATGAGGCCAGTGTTAATTGCTTGCAATTGTTTTGATAGCGACAATGTATAGCTCATGAATTTTTGAAGAATCACTAAGCACATCACAAAACCAGAAGATCGAAGTGTTTTAAGTATTTGGACGGCTTGTTGCGATGTTTCGTTATTATGGCTAAATTGGAGTTCTTCGAGAGCATTCACAATCGGTGAATAAATTTCTTTGAATCTCATAACGGCTTCATGCTTGTGAACCCACCGTGTTTCGCACATCGTAAGCAGGCTTTTTTGGTGATCGGCGGGTAACAGCTCTCGAATTTTATCTTTCAAAACGGCAGTGCGTTGATCAGACTTTAAAATAGGAACCAACCGACTGCACGATCTCAACGCAATTTCGGGCATCTGCTAGTGAACATGAGTCAGGAATAGCAATATTGAGAGTGTGCACTACAGTGTACATAAAGAGCAAGATGGCATTCTTGACGAACACACGCTTGGGAACCGTGCAAATATCTACTCATAGCTGCAGCCCCCTCGTAACCTTGACCAACCACATGGGAACATTCAAGCCCATGCTTTTCAGGGCTCTAATAATGAGATTTGCGAGGCCGGCTCCTGTGACGTCAACAGTTGGAATGTACTCGAGGAACATCTCCTTAACTTTATGATGTTTACCATCTTTTAAATCAACATATCGTAAGCACAGCGAGTTTTGCTCCACACGCGCGATGTAAGTGGTTTTATCAGCGAGAATAGAAAATAATTTAGCTATCTTTACCTTGTCGACTATCTTATGTCGAATTGTTTCACCACAAATGTTTATTATTTTGTTTTAAATCTGAGAGCTTGTGTAAATGGCATTCTTCTGAGGCGTGGCCAAATGCTCAGAAAGATCTTTACCCCCGAAAATTACCATCATTATGGAGTGGTTGTTCTCGTTGTTCATGCTCTGGTGTAATGTGGATCTGCCGCGAATCGTTTTTACCTCTTGAGGGAATGCCTTTTTGCCGCAAAAAATGATTAAAATGTACCGTTGGATCGGACTGTTAATTATACAGGGTGTTCGACAGAAATAGGGGACGAGTTACCCGGTTTTATTAGTTAGCAGATTAGAGTCATATGAGAGTGGGAATCGTTTGCTTACCCACATAGCAGAGTAGGACTGCAAGAGAATCGCGGGAATAAAGCCCAGGGGAAGATAGAACCTCCGACTGAGGCGGAATTTATATTGTGGCCATTTCCCATTTGATGCATGTGTATGTCGCTTTCCGCTTGCCGTTGCTTTAACATGACTTGTTGATTGCTGTGCTAATGCTAATATCACGCTTAATTGGGTATAAATAGCACAAATATTATTCTAGTCGAATATCATTGTTTTTTTAAATAGTAACGTATTTGTATCCTTTCCACTATGAAAGAATGTCTTATCGGAGATAACGTTATCGGACCTGAGATATCTCTTTAATCGCATGAGCTGTAGCGAATTTTTAATTTTCAAAATTTATGGATTTTTATTGTTGTCATTTTCGTTTGTAGATATTTTAAATATTATTAGAAGCTTTTATGAAATTAGTTGCGTTTCACTGCACTGCCTGTAGATAGTTGCACTAGTGTAGGTGTGTTTAAGCTAGAATCCTGTGGCGGATTGTAACTAGCGGATGTATATCGTAATAGATATTTACCTGTTTATAACATTTCTGCTTTCAACTTTGTAAGCTAGGAAAACAGCCATTATTCGGGAGTAGGTAATTAAAGCCTACTTAACTCCCGAGAACTCTACGGGATATAATAACTTTCGACCCCTGGCTATAGTTTTCTTCTCCATTCGAGCTACACTAGGACAAGGCTGTTATGAAACAGTAACTTTGTGCTGTTCTACGAGGGCCTTAGCAGAAGTCCTCACGGGGAACTGACCTCGTCCTATTTAATAGGGAATAAAGATGGCGCCCGAGGATATGTAACTTAGAATATTTAGGTGACGCCCGAATGACGGGTTGGCAACATATCCGTCGGGCCTCTGCTTAGCCGAGGCATTACAAAAAGATGTCGACCCGAGCATGGACTTAGTTATGGAGTCCCGTAGGGATAGGATTTATCCTGTAACTTAAGACTAGTTGTTGTCCTGGAGGACTGGACCAACGGAAGGTCTTGTATAAGGGAACCTCTGCGTTCTGGGAGTGGGCTATTGAGTCCTGTTTATTGGATTGGATTTGTCCTGGTGTTTTAGTAACTTAGGTCCTGTTTTAGTAAGTTAGGGACTTAGCAGTCCTGGTTCTTGGATTGAAATATCCTGTTTTACGTGGACTGGTCCTGTATATTGGACGGAATTGTCTTCTTGTTTTATGGACATAGGTGTCCTATGTTTTAGTTGGTTAGGAACTTAGGAGTCCTGGTTTCTGGATAAATATATCCTGGTTAGGAGGACTTAGGTGTCCTGTAGGGAAAAGTTATCCCGTGCCCTGGATATTTCGCTGGGAAAGTTCGGATATTGATGAAGTTTTGTGCCGTGCCTGCGTTGTAGTATTCCATATACTGGGTGTTGCAGTGGATACTGTGATGTGTCAGCTGATACACTAACAGTTTATATGGATACTGAAGAGAAAGGAGAAGGGGAAGCCGTTAAGGCAGAGCTGTCCTTAGACCCGGATGCATTTGATAGTCGTACCAGTTGGGTATATAAGCTGAAGAAATACGCGATCGACGTTGTGTTAGTCAAGTTTAGGTTGGTGTGCTCTGGTACAGTCGAAGAGAAAAAGCGACGTTTACTTCAGTTTATAAAGGAGGGTCGATCGTCTCCGAACCCGGTAACTTTACAGAACTCGTCCCCCCACCCCCACCCCCCGGTGTTTACGAATACCATGGAGAAACCGGCTGTTGAAATTCTGAATGTAGCCGGATGAAACATTCGTTTTGATGGTAGTTGCGATCCGGAAACTTTCATGGAGAGGCTATTGGAAACGAGGTCGCTGTATAATGTGACCCCTGAAAGTCTGCTCCGTGTCTTGCCATTGCTGTTAGAAGGTAGGTGCCTATTATGGTACCGGAATAATAAGGCATCGTGGTTAACTTGGGAGGATTTGGTGAATAGCTTTTGCAAGTTCTATTTTCCCGGGGATTATTATATCAACCTGGAAGCAAAGGTGGGGCGCAGGTTGCACCGCAAAGACGAAAGGGTGTTGCAGTATATAACAGATATACGTATCCTTATTCGTCGACATGGGAAATGACCGAAGAACAGGAACTGTCGTGGCTTTATAGAAACTTGTAGCCTGAATTTAAGCAAATGTTATGGCAAAAAAATTTCACAACTGTGAAAGCTTTTGTAGAGTCTGCCACTGTCGTAGAAGAAGTGCTGCACGAGGTAGATGCAACCGGCCCGGCAAAGGCTGAAAACACTGTAGGTTCCAAAGCTGAAACGGATGTTAGCCTAGAGATAAGGGAATCCGGAAGACCCGTAGAGTCTTCGTCGAGTAGGCAGCCGAAAGAACGTGAGAAGAAGGTTCGTTTTACCACTCGGTCACCTAGACTGGATAGTACAGCGCAATACTGGAAGTGTGGGAAAATGGGACATTGCCGCAGTCAGTGCCAATCTGTTGCGCAGCCGCGCTGTACCAGGTGTGGCAAGCAAGGTCTGTGGTCCCGAGATTGCCCCTGTTCCCAGTCAGGAAACTCAAGAGGGGTTGTGTAGGTTCGAACCTATTGGTGGCCCCGAAGACCAAAACCTCTGAAGACAGATGGGTGCAGAATTCTGACACAAGGCCCTTTCTATTGGTCAAGATAGAGGGAAGAGAATTTAAGGCACTGGTAGATACGGATGCGACGAGGTCGTTCATTGGTGAGTCTCTGACCGAATGGTGCAGACGGGTGGAATTGGCATCCTGGAAGGAAAAAAGACTGTCTACGAGAGTGGCTGATGGAACAACAACGCGTATTTTCGAAATATTCTAGTTAAGTCTGGTGATTGACTCTGGCGTTGTGCAAGCAAGGTGCTTGGTCCTGCCAATTCTGCCCGTAGATATGGTACTTGGTATGGACGTGTTAGGAGTCCATGACCTGGTTCTCGATTTGAGAAACGGTACCATAGATATCAAGAATTTGAATACCAAGGCCCAGATAGATCGAGCGCAAGTTACACTCAGCCAAGTGGCGTGTACTGAAGAGGTTAGTCAACCCTATCCGCAGTCAAACTTGTCAATAGGAGAGCAAAAGTGTCTGGAAAAGTTCCTGGATGGGGAACTGGGAGCTTTTGAAGGGATAAAGGGCACTACGCCGTTATTGGTGCATCGCATTAAATTGAAAGCGGTGGCACCCATCAAACAACGACTAGGCCAATGAAGTTGGAAGTTACAAGAGATTTTAAATACAGAAGTTGATCGCATGTTGAAAGAAAATGTCATGGAGCCCTCGAATAGTCCTTGGAGTTCCCCGATCGTAATTGTGAGGAAAAAGGACGGTAGCCCGAGGTTCTGTATCGATTTTGGGAAGGTCAACGAAGTGTCAGAGAAGGATGCGTACCCGTTGCCGCAAATATCCAATATTTTGGATAAGCTGCGAGAGGCCAGGTACATATCGAGTTTGGATTTAAGACAAGGATACTGGCAAAAACCACTTGATCCGCAGAGCCGACCGATTACGGCGTTTACTGTCCCTGGGACGGGACTGTATCAATTCAAGGTAATGGCCTTTGGGTTGCATTCGGCCTGTGCTACATTTCAGCGCTGTTTAGATTACGTCCTGGGTCCAGAAACAGAACCGTATGCTTCTGCGTATTTGGATGATATTGTGGTATTGGGAAGGACACTTGAAGAAGACTTGTCGAATCTAAAAGAAGTTTTTCGTCGGCTAAGAGCCGCAAATCTTCAGATTAACCCGGAAAAATGACAGTTTGGAAGGCGAACCTTAAAGTATCTGGGTCACGTGGTGACGCCTGACGGCATATGTATGGACCCAGATAAAGTCGAAAGTATTAAGCAGATACCACCCCCGGTAAACATCCGGAAGTTGAGGCAGTTTTTAGGTATGGCATTCTGGCATAGGAGGTTTATTCCGTCGTTTGCTCAGATCGCATCCCCGCTCCCCAAGTTGCTAAAGAAGGGTAATCGCTGGCAATGGGGGTCGGATCAGGAGGAGGCCTTTCTGACTTTGAAAGGGAAGCTAACCGAGGCTCCGGTGTTGGCTTTCCCGGATTTCACTAGGCCATTCACGTTGACCGACGCGTATGAACAAGGTGTGGGTGCCGCTTTAATCCAACAAATAGAAGGACAAGAAAGGGTAATTGCCTTTGCCAGTAGAACTTTGACGAGGGCCGAACGTAACTATTCGGTGACCGAGAAAGAATGTCTGGCTATTGTCTGGGGCGTCGAGAAAATGAGGCCATATCTGGAGGGGTATCACTTTACAGTGATGACAGATCATCAGTCATTGAAGTTATCTGCATTCAATGCGTTCTCCAGCCGGAAGAATAGCTCGGTGGAGCCTGTATTTACAACGTTGGATTTTGAAGTATTATACAGGAAAGGAGCGTATAACAAGGTGGCAGACACACTGTCCCGTTCTCCGTTAGTGACAAATCCGAGCGAGAGTGAGATGTTAAGTTAAGTTCGCGGAGGTGTCGTCTAATCCCAGTACGTACCCTGATTATTGTATTCGGGATGGCCGACTGTATCGTCTTTTCCTGGATCCGTACGATTAAGCTGAAATAGAGCTCTCCGATCCATGGAAGCTATGTGTCCCGAAAAAGCTGCGCCGACGCATATTGGAAGAAAACCATGATGCTGCGACAGCTGGACATTTGGGAATCGCGAAGACCATTTGCCGTCTGGCCAGGAAATATTATTGGTCGGGAATGTTTCGTGAGACTGCCAAGTATGTAAGGAGTTGTTTAGACTGTCAGAGTTACAAGACGTGCCAGCAGAAAACGGCTGGTATGATGCGACCGTCCCGGAATTCTGAACCATGGGAGACCGTAAGCATAGACCTGATTGGACCACTGCCTCGATCTACGAAAGGCAACTGCTTCGCGATAGTCATTCAAGATAGGTTTACGAAATGGGCGGAGTGCCGACCTTTGAGAAGTGCGACAGCAAATGTCTTGGACCGAGCCGTGTTAGAGCTGCTAATATCCCGATTTGGATCTCCGAGAACCGTGATTACGGACAATGAACGTCAGTTCCTGGCTGGAAGGTTTACTGAGGTCCTGAAAGAGTGGGGTATAAAACACTGCCTTACTCCGGTGTACAGTCCCCAGTCTAATCCGGTGGAGCGACAAAATCGAACGTTAAAGACAATGATAGCCCAGTTTTGTAATGTTAATCACAAGGCTTGGGATCAGCGTCTGTCCGAGCTGATGTTTGCCTATAACACATCTAGGAATGAGTCATCGGATTCACTCCAGCTTTCCTGAACTTTGGAAGGAAGTTGAATGTACCGAGCTCTGTTTTCCCTACGGTTGAAGGGGAGAAGTGTCAGGAAGCATCGGTGTGAGAAGTATCGAACCATGTCGTGAAAATGGACAGGTTGAGAGATGTATATGAGCTAGTGCGCTTGCACCTGCCGAGGGCTCGTAAGAAGAGCCGTAACGACTTTCCAGCAGGCGGGTATTTATGCTTGGCTGCAGACCTGGAAAGTAATTGTGTTTTTGTGGAAGATATGGACGCATAACATAGGTACAGTGGACTGGTAATCTTTGACCATGAGCTACAAGATGAGTTGACCAGGCTGTGGAATCGAGGGTAGAAACCTTACCCAAGAAGGTATGCGCCGGGATCCCTGGTGATGACGTCGTGATGACGGAAATGGTCGCAAGTATGGCCGAAGCAAAGCAGCCGATACCTAAGCGCAAGTTATGTTGGCGCTGTGGCCAATCAGGTCACATGCGGTCGCAATGTGAAGGGCGACCGTGTGTATTTTGTTACCGATGTGGGAAGCGAGGAACGCTATCCCGAAGATGTCTTTGTTGGAAGAAACAACAGGATCAGGAAGAGAAGGAAAACGTCTTGAAACAGGTAGTGATGCCCTGTGTAGAAGTTAGTTCCCGATCTGTAGGTGTACAGTGCTCGCTGATAGAACCTAGCGTGGGAGTTGATGACGTCTAAAGATATTCCAGTTTGTTGTTGTTGTGTAGGACTGGTTTTGCTTTCTTTCTTATAATTGTGGCACTTACCGTTGCTAGGACTGGCGTGTGATCAGATGATAGATCCAGACAATATTGTGCTTATAGATAGTTTTGTGATAACCCATTGACTACAAAGAAGTCTAATAAGTCGGGAATTTTGTTTGGATTTGTAGGCCAATATGTTGGTTCTCCCGTGGATAATATACTGTACCTCTTTTCTATTATCAGCTTAGAGAGTTCCCTACCTTTCGGTGTTGTCAGTCTTGAACCCCAACTAGTATGTTTTGAGTTATAATCTCCACCAGCTATAAACTCGTTACCTAAGGTTACAAAAAAGGATTGAAAGTCTTCTTTTGTAATTCTATGTCTTGGCGGACAATAAACTGCTGATACTGTTATTGGATTAGGAAACATGTTAACTTGGATCGTAGTAGCTTGTAGAAAATCTGCTTGGAATTTTGGCATCTCATAATGTGGTAATGAGTTTCTAATTATTATTGCGGTGCCACCATGAGCTGTGGCGTCTGGATGTTCAGTGTGGTATATACTATAGTGTGGTATTTTTAAGTGTGTTATGTCCGTAAAATGCGTTTCTGATACGAGCAGAATGTCTATTTTGTGCATAACCAGGAATATCTGTACTTCGTGTTTTTTCGGGTGGAGGCCATTGGCGTTCCATAATGCTATTCTAAGAAACTGAGACTTTGTTAAACCAGTCTATTAATGACAGTCGTCGACATGTTTAGAATCATGTTATTCTGTTGCATGAGCTGACTGAACATGGACATGTTATATCATTTTGCTGTTCGATATCATTATACCTAGCGTTGTTTTGCCTGTTGTGCTCATCATGACGAAGCGCTTGTGCATAAGAATGATTGATCTCTGACCTTTCGGGAGCTTTAGAGTGACTAAGATGATTTCGCTGGTTATTGTCATGTACTGAGGTATGTAGCGAATTTTGCTGATGTCGCGAGGGTTACTGTCGTAGATCTGCTTTATTTTTGGCTTGGAGTTCTTTATAAACTTGGCAACCTTTATAATTGGATGGATGAGGACCATTACACAAAAAGCACTTAGCTGGCGTGTCTCTTGTTTTGTTGCATACTTTGGAATCATGACTTCCTCCACACTTAACGCAGGCATATGGTCTATTGCAATATTTCTTGGTGTGGTTGTACATCTGGCATCTGGTACATTGGACTATGACTTTGTTTTTTCTTGGTGGTTGGATTACTATTGACTTATTATCAAGGTATCTCAGATTATATACATCTTTGTTATTGGGAGCTGGTTCAAGGTCAACAAAGAAAAGAGGCAACGGTTCTTTGGTGACTCTGTGTCTAACATTAATCAGGTTTCTGACTTTGTGTCCATTATTTTCTAGCTCCTCTTGTATATCTTTTAGGGGTACAGTATGGTGAAGGTGCTGTATCACTACTCTGTATGGCTTTTCTTCTTTCATTTGATATGTGTGGTAAATAATGTTATTCTCCTTCATATATCTTACAAGTTTTCGGTAAGTATCTGGGGTGTTAGCATTAAGTTTTATAGTATTATCCCGAAGAGCTTTAGTTGTGTATTGCTCGTCCTCTACAATATTTTGTAGTGAACGAATCATATCTGGGTATTTGATGACGCCTTGAATATATATTGGGGGTGGTTTGGGAATTCTTTCTACTGCTGGCTGCGCATCTCTCAGATCGCTATCTGCTAATGTTGTTAGGGGTGCAAATCTATTGCTAACTAAATCTGGAGATTCATCTGAAGACCGACTTCCTTGTCTTTGTATTTTTTCTTTTATATCTTGACTGAGCCTGCTGCCATTCATTTTTGTCATTATTTATTTGGTTGCTGGTATTTGTGTCGACACTCATGATTCCTACGCCGCTGGTATTGCTGATTATATATTAGTGAATTTTCTTAAAAAAAATTCACTAATGAGGAGATCCCGACTTTTGAATTTTGAAAAAATTTCTTCAAATGAGCGCTAATTAGGCCCCCCAGAAAACATATCCGGGGTCAGTTTCAATTTTTATATGTTTATATATATATATATATATATATATATATATATATATATATATATATATATATATATATATATATATATATATATATATATATATATATATATATATACATTTATATATATATGTATCACACCGATAACTCAAAAAATAATGGGCCGATTTTGATTAAATTTGGTAAAAAAATTCCTTTTGCAAATGGCTTGGACAAGTTCGTTAGTCAAGAAAATCTGCCCAGGTTTTCCCGGAAAATTTTGTGTTTTCTTTCGAAAAAAATTAATATCTCCGGAATTAACAAAGTAAGGGCAACCAAATTTGGCACGCAGGCTTATATCCTTATATGTAACTTACCTACCAAAATTTAGCTACGTAGGTCAAAAGACAAAAAAGTTATAGGCATTTAAAGAAAAATAAATTGGGGTTTTCCTCAAAACGTCAAAGTGGCGATTTAAAATGTCAAAATTGGCAACATTTAGGCAAATAACTTGAATCTAATACGGGCTCTAGAAATAAAATGTCTCAAGAAGGATGTTTTACAAGCCCTAAAGTCTTAGTTTCAACCGTCATTGTCCTTCATTTTACTAAAATATTTGCAGAAAATTCATTTCAAATAGACCCTTTCTCTGATGATTGGCAGTAGCCTTAGCTATAGAGTTTATCGTTTAATGGTATATAATTTTTGTCGAATTTTCGTAAAAAATCAATAAAGCTCAATATATCCGTTATTATATAAGATATGAAAAAAATTTGTATATATTAATTATAGGGTGTCTTGAGCTACATCTTAAAAAATTATTGTTACAATCACAGGATGGCCCATAAGTCGTTGGTGATACGAATTTCCTTTTTTTTTAATCAAACACGCCTTATGTTATTGAATTTTTGCATTTTCCATCGAAATATAATGCATGTTTGTAAGAAAAGAAATTCTGGACGCACCAAGTGCGTTATGGTAGCGAATTTTGATCAAATGTTTCATATTTGAACAGCTCAATTTGCTATTAACCTATAAGGTTGATCAAGAAACGTGTTTTTTCGGGAACACTTTAAGTTTACTTTTGGAAATTTTTGTACATTTTCACACAATAAAGTTATTTTGATGAAACATGGCACATTGTTTTTAGTATATAGGTTATACTGGTAACCAAATTTGATGCCTGCTTTCTTAAAAAAAACATACATATTTGTTATTAAAAACATTTTTATGAAAATTCACTACCATAACGCACTTGCTGCGTCCAGAGTTTTTAATATATCTTCCTGGCTGATAATTTATCTGATTAGTGGATCGGATGTATCCATATGACTGTTGTCTGTCATAATTTTAATAAACTATATTCCATTATGCGCTGATTAAGTATGTAACTATTTTAGTTACTATAATAAAATGTGTATTTACAAATATATTTACAAGTAAATATTGATATTTATCTCTCTAAATATTCTCCGTGAAAATATTTATCACTTAAAATATTATTACCGCAGTCACTTTTGATAACTTTACCGAGATCGCTAAACTATATACGTCTGCACCTGACCACGATTCTCATAAAACTAAGGCTATAACATGAAAGTAGATAGTGCCCCACCTGGGCTCACCCCCTCCACTTTTTACTGCGCATGCGCGAGTCATCATGCGCATGCGCTGACCTGCGCAGACCTGTGACAGTTGACAGCTGACCTGTCAGATTTGACAGGTGTCAAATGTCACTGACCTGACAGCTGTCAACGTCAGCTGTCACCTGACCTGACATGTGTCAACGTCAAATGTCACCTGACCTGTCAGATGACGTCACAAGCATTCCAAGATGGCTGACCTGTCATAGACAGTCGCAAGCCGGGTTCTCTCTATGGAACTAACCTGAGATGACGTCACAAGCATTCCAAGATGGCTGACCTGTAAGAGACATCTGCAACTCCGGGGTTCTCTCTCTATGGAACTAACCTGAGATGACGTCACAAGCATTCCAAGATGTCTGACCTGTGTGTCCATAGATATCTACAAGTCAGGTTAGCTCTCCATGTGTGTTTGTCTGATTGTTTATTAAGGTTATGTATTTGTTTATTAAGGTTATGTTCGCTCACGTGTCATCTGTTTGTTTATTAAGGTTATGTTTGTATTTGTTTATTAAGGTTATGTCATGTGTGTTGATTACCATGCATCTGTTTGTTTATTAAGGTTATGTATTTTGTTTATTAAGGTTAGGTGTTCGTAAACACAGCTGTTTGGTTTGTTTATTGTGTTGTTGTTGTTAAGGTGTATTGAAGTTTGTTAGGGTATTTCGTTTTTGGCGGGAAATTTGAATTTGTTTGAAAATTTCTGTCTGTTATGTCCAGAGATCTTACTCCTCAAGCTAGAGAACATTCTATTTGTAAAGTTGTAGAGTGTAGAGAATATTCTCTAGCTCGAGGGGAGACATCTGTTGGACACAGTCATTCGGTTTAGTCACACACATACATATATGAGGAAGATATATTGAGCGGGTAATTTGAAATTTTGAATTTAATTTGAAATATGATTTTTGAAAGAAAAGCATTCGCCAGAAATTAGATTTGAACCCCCAACCACACAACTTACTCAGAGAGATACCTGTCGCTAAACCAACTATTCCACAGACACACACGTTAAAAGTTTGTTCGCAGTTGTATATATAAAACAAAAACCTGTTGCATATGCTAATTTAAAACGAGTTTATGAGGCTGATGTGTGTGGGCAGTATCTCTATTACATTCCAATTGAATAATAGGAACTGTAATGTTAAAAACAATTGTTTATTTATAGTAAAAAAGAAATTTAAAACACGTACCAATTTACCTATCTAATATCATTTAATAACAAAAAACGTTTGAAGTAAACTATATCAATAAGAAAAACGTATTTACATCTAGATATGTTAATGAGTTTATTTTAATAGCCTAATAAAACTCGGGGACTTGGTTTTATTGCCGGCGTGTTTGTTTATGTTAGTGTGTTTGTATTTTGAATGAATGAATCTAAATTTATATAAGGAGTGATCAAAAACACACAAGTAACAAAACTCAATTTAAAACAACTAAATTAAACTTTGATATACGAGGATTGTTTGATAAGTATTGTTTGTATGTAAACATAAATAATATAATAGTATACTTACATACAGCAAGAGACGTCATACTTGTTTCACGCCTTAACACACACTAACGTATGTTGAGGTCTTGAATGGGGCCCCGTTATAGAAATAACACAGTTGTTTAATGACATCCACTTGAACCAAACAAAACATATAGACGCTGTTGTTGATTGTTAACACACACACACACGTCATGACAGCTCGAAGTCTTTACTTAGACTGACAGAGCTGTGTAATAAAAGACAGACAATTGATTGCCCAACAAGTATCTTAGATAATCTTGTTTGAGCTTGTACAGCTGTTTAACACACACGTCATGACAGCTCGAAGTCTTTGCTTAGACTGACAGACAGAAAGGGGTTAATAAAAATGCAACAAAATAAAAATAAAACAACTGTTTTACATACAATAAAAATTTATTAGGATTAATTAAGTTGTACATATTGATACATAAATGACATACAATTATTACATAATGGCTCTAACGATGCCCGTTAGAGGTTTATATTCCATTACACTGTCATGAATAACCAGACAATAAACACGAGTATTTTTTGGGAAGTTGGCGTGACTCATAAACTCCACCTTAATGTCCACCGTTGAAGACTTGATTGACTCGTTCTGGTGCTGACAGTCAATCACAAATAGAGCTCTGTCTTTAAACTCGTCATAATTCAAGATAGGCTCCGACATGTTTTTATAACAGAAGCTTTTTTGAAAATCTGTATACATGTTATAGGCTTCTGCATATTTCGATTTCTCAAAATCCATATTCATAGATTCATAAGGGTAGCATTCTGAATTTAGAAACACTCGGAGGTCCAACATACCAATGTTATCGAAATAGTCTGACCTCTTCTTCACGTTATCCTTACGATCTGTTTGAAATGCTATAATCACATATCGAGGTCTTTCCAAGTTGGTTGCAGTTTTAACAGCCCACACATCTCTGTTGAAAACTAATGTCATGCTGAGTTTATTGTTTGAAGCAAACGGTTTAAAATTTGATAACGTGTATGTGTATTCAAAGTCTCTGTATCAACCGAAATACAAGATGTTAAAGGAGGTGATGAATGCAACAAAAGGTGTTGGTTACTATCCTTATAGAGAAAACGATGAAATATTAGATCCGGCAGATGCCAAGGACAACTCTGTGTTTATATTTGATGATGTAGCTTGTGACAAACAAGATAAAATAAGAGCATACTTCAGTATGGGCAGACATAAGAATATTGATTCATTCTATCTCTGTCAAACATATACACGAATACCCAAGCATCTGGTACGTGACAACACCAATGTTATTGTGTTATTCAAGCAAGATGAAACCAATTTAAAACATGTGTACGACGATCATGTAACCACCGATATGGACTTTAAACAATTTAAAACTATCTGCCACCAATGCTGGAAAGATAATAAGTATGGTGTGTTGGTGATTGTGAAGGAAAACGATGTACACAAAGGTCGATATAGAAAAGGATTCGATAGATATATATTATTCTAACAATGGTAGACAGGACAGACAGCTGTCTAACACAGCTGTCATACAGGTGTCTAACACAGGTGTCTAACACAGCTGTCTAACACAGCTGTCTAACAGACAGCTGTCTAACACACAGCTGTCTAACACACAGCTGTCTAACAGACAGCTGTCTAACACACAGCTGTCTAACACACAGCTGTCTAACAGACAGCTGTCTAACACACAGCTGTCTAACACACAGCTGTCTAACACACAGCTGTCTAACAGACAGCTGTCTAACAGACAGCTGTCTAACACACAGCTGTCTAACAGACAGCTGTCTAACAGACAGCTGTCTAACACACAGCTGTCTAACAGACAGCTGTCTAACAGACAGCTGTCTAACAGACAGCTGTCTAACACACAGCTGTCTAACAGACAGCTGTCTAACACACAGCTGTCTAACACACAGCTGTCTAACAGACAGCTGTCTAACAGACAGCTGTCTAACACACAGCTGTCTAACACACAGCTGTCTAACAGACAGCTGTCTAACAGACAGCTGTCTAACACACAGCTGTCTAACAGACAGCTGTCTAACAGACAGCTGTCTAACAGACAGCTGTCTAACACACAGCTGTCTAACACACAGCTGTCTAACAGACAGCTGTCTAACAGACAGCTGTCTAACAGACAACTGTCTAACAGACAGCTGTCTAACAGACAGCTGTCTAACACACAGCTGTCTAACAGACAGCTGTCTAACACAGCTGTCTAACACACAGCTGTCTAACAAGACAGCCGGACATCGTGATAAATAAGAAGGCATGTACCGTGACGGAGTCAGTATATGTTAAACCACCACACAACCTGTATCGCTCAACCAAATGATTAGACCGTCTGGTAACACCAAACAGTTGTAGCACAATGGAAGTGTTGGGTAAGGAAGAGCAAAAAGTTAAGAAAAGGATTTTACAACTTGCTGACAATATTCGAAAAAAACATTTAATGCTTAAACTTAACAGAGCTGAGAATGATGATGCTCTGCAACGTTTATATAAACCACTTGTTGACCCCCTAAGTGAAATATCTAAAAACACAGCAGCACTGCAGCAGCAGCAGCCACCGCAACCACTAAAGGCTGAACAAATCAAAGACGAAGTCGATATACCAGAAACGAAACGCCAAGTAGAGTTCCTGAAAGACCATGAAGTTTTTGAAGCTGAACCAAGGGAAGAGGCTGAGGCGGCAAGTTCCGATGAGGATATCCCAACATTTGAAGAGCTTGAGGCAGACCTACAAACTGAGTGTTTTAAATTTTTGGCGATCTTATAAACCGCAAACCTTGCAATCATTATGTATGGGTTCGTTAGCTAACCAAATCTAGAGTATTATTTTTAGTTGTGTTTATTAAGCTGTTGTATTTTAGTCTAGTGTTTGTACTAAATTATATTGTATTTTTGTATAAACTGTACTTTTGTATAAAAATAATTGTAACAACCAATATAAACTCCACAGTATAGTGGAAAACTGTAACGATATATCAAAGTATAGTTTTTAAATAAACCTCTTTCATAGTTGAACTTTGTGTTTTTAAAACCTATAAATGTGAAAGGTAAACACATCTTTACAAAAACAAACATAAAAAACGTAATCTAGAACGGTATACTACGTTATATGTATTAATGCAATACTAGTGTTGTAGGTATTATTAATGAGAACATGTTTTTACGATTATAAAATAACTCATTAGGATGCCTGAGGCAACTGGAAACAGATAGAATATTAGTCACCGATGAAACCGTTTTACTAGCGTTTTTATATTTACAAATATTTCTAGTTGCTTTGGCGTTCCGTATATATATATATACAGGGAGCGTTTAGACAGTTTTGAACAAAATTTGTTTTGAATACTTAGCTGTAGCCTTCTGTTTTTACTTGGTATGTGTCTTATTTCATCAACTATAACATATAAAAACATATCGTGTACGTGTTATAAGCAACTGATATCGATATATCAATCCTTGGTCTGTTTCTGTGTGTCTGCAAATACGTTGTTTCTTATGGGGAAACGTGTCAAACACAAATACTGTACTGATGTCTGTATTCTAGACAAGCTCAAACACGAATAATTGGGGCTAACAAACGGCAGGTGTTTACATACTTGGAATCAAATAAAAAGTCTTTTGTTAAAATTAATGTGTTTTTATTTTGTAATACAATTAAAAAGTATGTCTTAAAGCAATAATATCCTGAACAAACTTATCTTGTGCTACATCAGCTATATGTAGGTTGTTTCTATGTGCTGTAAGGTATTTCACTTCAGTCTTTATTCTGTTAAAGAGATTTACTACATTTGGATCGTACAGCTTGTTTAGGATCACTTGGGCGTTGGGGTGTTTATTTTTAAAGTTCCTCACAGCCCTGGGGAAACTTTTCTTTTGTGTTCTTACAGCATGATATGGATAGGGGGCGCCTGTCTCGTTTCTTGCAAGTAAACCAAACACACTTATTTTTCCCAGGTTACTTGGCTTTGGGGATATATCTTCAAGATATTCTGTGACTTTAGCATTTGTTTCTCGCATACGTTGCACCTCATCATTTATCTCCATTAATTTTACTTCAATCGCATCTAGGTTGTCCTTGTATTTCTGATCAAATTCGTTTAGGAAAAAATCAAAAATAATTTGGTTGCATTTGTCATAGAACTGATTGGATATCCAGCAAGCCAAATTTACTATCAAATCTTTACACACATATGTACCAGATATCGTGTCGTTTTCAGCGAGCGCTCCACCAATGTTTAATACGTATGTAGCTGTTGCTGGTGTTACTTGAGATGCTGCGTCCGTTTTTAGGGTAGTAGTCCGGCTCCCAGGCGATAACTCTAAGTGGGCTCCCTCAGTTGAAACACTTGTCATGTCGTTGTGCTGAAACCCTAACTCTTCCTTTAGCCGACTGTTGTAATAGGCAATCAACTCTTTAGTTTTTTTATTTTCCATCCAATGATATAATTTTTTATTACTAGTTTTACACAGTTTAGTTGCATTAAAATAGCCAGTGTTCTTATCGATAATAAGTTGAAAATCTCCAAATAGACCATACCAGAAGTTGTCTTTAATTTGTTGGTAACACACATCACTTAATGTAGCCATTTTAAAACAGATTTGGGTTAGAACAAACTGCAGTAAGTCTTTTCTCAACAACAACTGACTTGTGAATATGTTTAAGAGTGTCTGTGTGTAGCCAATTTATACATGTTACCCACAGTAACCGTTTTAAACTGTATTTGTTTTTACATGGATGATGTCATACTTCTAATGACTGTATTCTAGACAAGCTCAAACACGAATAATGTGGGGTTATTGAACAGATATAACACAAGGTCATCAACTGACAGATTGTTTACCTTTAAGAGGGCCTCTCTCTTGTGTATATTAAACAGATACACAGACAAGCTCAAACAGGATCAAGGTTAACAACTGTAAAACGTTGTTTATCCTTCAAGAGACAGAGACACTTGTTCAGTATGTGTTAAGTCGTGAAACAAGGATGACGTCTCTTGCTGTATGTAAGTACACTCTTATTATTATGTGTGTTTGCATTCAAATAACAAATACAAACATAACCTTACTAAACAATCAGATGATTGGTAATCAACATGTATACAAACACCTAACCTCATATGTCAACAACAACAACTGGCTTTGTTTTATATATACAACAGCGAACAAACTTTTAACGTGTGTGTCTGTGGAGCTATTGGTTTAGGGACAGTGTATATATGTAAAGCAAACAACGGCTGATTCGAGGTTCGTGGGTTCAAATCTAAGTTCAGGCGAATGCTTTTCTTTCAAATACACATGCATCTGTCAGTCTAAGCAAAGACTTTGAACTGTCATGACGTGTTTGTTAAACAGCATGTACAAGCTTCAACAATGGCAATCAGTTGTCTGTCTGTATCCTCAACACAGAAGACACCTGTTCAGTAGTGTGTGTATTAAGCTGTGAAAGAAGGCTGACGTCTCTTGTTGTATGTAAGTACAATCTTGTATTATCTCTGTTTGCATTCAAATAACAAATACATAACCTTAACAAACAATCATATGACTGGTAATCAACACGTGTGTGAACATAACCTTAATAAACAAATACAGACAGTAGTGTGTGTGTGCGAACATAACCTTAATAAACAAAATACATAACCTTAATAAACAAACAGATGCATGGTAATCAACACACACACATGACATAACCTTAATAAACAAATACAAACATAACCTTAATAAACAAACAGATGACACGTGAGCGAACATAACCTTAATAAACAAATACATAACCTTAATAAACAATCGGACAAACACACATGGAGAGCTAACCTGACTTGTAGATATCTATGGACACACAGGTCAGACATCTTGGAATGCTTGTGACGTCATCTCAGGTTAGTTCCATAGAGAGAGAACCCCGGAGTTGCAGCTGTCTCTTACAGGTCAGCCATCTTGGAATGCTTGTGACGTCATCTCAGGTTAGTTCCATAGAGAGAACCCGGCTTGCGACTGTCTATGACAGGTCAGCCATCTTGGAATGCTTGTGACGTCATCTGACAGGTCAGGTGACATTTGACGTTGACACATGTCAGGTCAGGTGACAGCTGACGTTGACAGCTGTCAGGTCAGTGACATTTGACACCTGTCAAATCTGACAGGTCAGCTGTCAACTGTCACAGGTCTGCGCAGGTCAGCGCATGCGCATGATGACTCGCGCATGCGCAGTAAAAAGTGGAGGGGGTGAGCCCAGGTGGGGCACTATCTACTCATGAACAATTTACTTTTACTTACTTTCATTAAGTAGACGATAAAATGTGAAAGTTTATAATCAAAAGATTGATATATGCAAATATAATACATTCAAATTTTAAACAATCTAATCTGAAATGTTTTAAATAATTAAACGTAAACAAATAATTACGCAAATTTATAGAATATGCTGAATTACTAAGTTAAACTCGCACAAATGATTACGTAAATTCAGAGAATATAAAGAATTACTACTGGTCGGTTAAAGTAGGTAAGATTAGGAAAAAGTATATTGTGAAACATAAATATGACTTATGGC
Organism: Tillus elongatus; assembly: GCA_964006375.1. Lineage (NCBI taxonomy): Eukaryota > Metazoa > Arthropoda > Insecta > Coleoptera > Cleridae > Tillus > Tillus elongatus. The sequence goes on from OZ023262.1 coordinate 152,216,395, forward strand.
AGAAATTAAAAATATAAATGTGATAAAATTAATATGACATTTTAGCGCTTCTCAACCACTTGTCGACAAAATAACAAAAACAAATATCAAAGAGTGTGTTAGTGATGCGCCAGATAGTTCCTGAATTCGTCCCAATACACAAAATTTATTTGGCTGCATATTCGGGGAATCTCAAGATTCGGAATGCACGACACAGAACACCTCCAATCAAATTTCAAATGTATTTTGGGTACATATTTGCATAAAATAAACGTGTCCTGGAAGCCAAAAATAATTTACTAAAACATATGCTGATTCGGAACACTACTAAACAATACTAAAATGCAGCACCCAAAGTAACGAATATAATAAAAAATAATTGTACTTATGTACATTACATAAACACAACATTATTAACCAAAACGCTTTAATTTAAATATGGTGTAATAAAACCACATTTAAATTAGTTGCTGAAGGCATAAAAAGAAATTATTCATAGAAATTTAAATTAACCTGTTAAAATTCAAAAATTACAATTTAATAAGTCATATTACAATTTGACAAAAATTACATTAGAGGAAAGAAAGAAAAGAAATGAAGAGAAAGTAAATGAATAAATAGTTTGCTTGAAGAGTGAGCTATTTAGAGAAAGATGGTTCGCCAGATTAGATGAAATAGGTTGTTAAGGTCATCTAGTGTAGTTTAAATACAGTTTATAGACAAGTATGAAGGTGTAGATGTTAAAAAAGAATTAAAATAGAAAAGTCATCTAAATGTGGTTGAGTTTCAGTTTAGCGACTTGCTCAGGTCGAATTGTTAAAAACAAACATAAATAGAAAGGAGTAAAGACAGAGATAAAAGGAAAACGTATGACCAGTAATAATATGCTCAAAAACGTCAGACAAATCCCTTTATATCCTTTACATGAGGTGGTCGTAGTTAAACATAAAGAAAAAAGAAATAAAGAAATAAAAGAAAAGAGACAGAAAACAGTTAACAAAATAACATTGAAATAGAATTTTACCGCATTTAAATATATATATATATATATATATATATATATATATATATATATATATATATATATATATATATATATATATATATATATATATATATATATATATATATATATATATAGATAGATAGATAGATGAGTGCATTTATTATATTAAAGTTACCTAAATATAATTAAATTAAATCAAATAAAAATATTTTAATTATTTTACTCTAAATCATAACAAATCTGCAAAATAAAATTCTCAATAAAAGATGAGACGCAAATAAGATATCACCCAACAGATACAGTTAAGACCAATCGATATGCAGAAAATAACTGTGTAAAAATATTTATAACATTTCAATATCTAAAGCAAAAAACAAAAGAATTCTACACTATGATAAGAAAAGACCTATTCAAAAATTACTTTCCACGAATATATATATATATATATATATATATATATATATATATATATATATATATATATATATATATATATATATATATATATATATATATATATATATATGCACTCAATATCAAAATAAAACAATACATATTATGCTCCATCCATGCTATCGCGTTCATTTATATACTGAATAATAAAACTGAAATTGCAACAATAAAATTTCAAAAAAGATTTTCTTCAAATTATTAATTAATGTTTAATAAAGATGTGATTTTCGTTCTGTTTAAAATAAAAATAAAAATGTAAACCAGAAATCTTTCTTGCCAGTGCCAAAAAGACACATACAGACAACAGATGTAGTAGCTACGAAAAGCTTCAAGCGCCACGTTGGTAGGCGTCAATGTAACTTACTTTAATAACCAATAATGACGGGATAATTTAAACATAAAAAAATCGCATTGCCATTAATAGTCATTAATATAAAATAATAAATAAATAGATCAAATATAAATTACTTGAGCATGAGATATAAAGGGCGTGAATTCTCGCCATTTATATTTGCATGTGAGGGGGCACTGTACAAAAAATTAAAAGAAAAGAAAGAGGGGGATATGGTGTACATCATTTATTGCAGAAAAATATTGAACATTGACATGTAGGGGAACATGTTGTACCTTGAACACTGTTGTACCTTGAACACATCTCTTTATTTTGAATTTCGAGGATGTTTGTGGATGGCTGTGAGGAACAGAATCCCGAACCTGCAATGTCGTCATATGTGTTTCAGTTGTTCACCGATAATCGTGTGCAGTGCAGTTCGGATTTTTGACCTGAAAAAGTAAGTTTTTACGCTCTGCGTTTTATACACATATCTCTTTTGTCTTTAATGTAATGAACTGGATCTTTTTTTTTTTTGGGCGATGGCATACTCATTTGGCTAATAACTAGTTGTGTCAGACATGATCTATTCTTAACCTAAAATTTTCTGTAGTTTGATTATGATACACCGCGGTGTTGTACCTTGAACATACCACATACGATGTACCTTGGACATGTTCAAGGTACATCATACGTCTTAGGTACATCGATTGTGATATGTTCAAGGTACAACACCATAACGGTGTTTCATAATCAAATTACGGTTAAGTACAAATTATGATTCATGTTCTCTGATTTATTGCAGTTAATGTTGCCTGGCTTCTTGTACCTCTTTTGGAAATATGCCACGCAGTCGAACAGGTGTAAAAAGGGCTGGGCCAGATCTTGAAAGACTCACAGATGCAATTAAATTAATTTATGAAAATAAAATTATACAGTGCTGCAAAACATACAGGATTGAACAGAAGCACAATACGTCGACATCATCAACATTATAAAAACGATGCTGAAAACTACAACTGGCGTAACAATAATGCTACACAGCAAGTTTTCAACAAAACAGAAGAAGTTATGCTCGTGGACTATATAAAACAAGCAGCAATATTGCAGTATGGACTCCCATTGAGGGATGTTCGTGAATTAGCATACAAATTTGCGGCAGAAAATCGGAAAAAATATCCTTCCAGCTGGGATAATGACAGAATGGCAGGTGAATTTTGGCTGCGCCTTTTCAGAAAGAAATATAAAGATGAGATAACCCTTCGGAAACCAGAAGCTACCAGCTTTGCAAGATCAACTGCTTTCAACGGTACCAATGTAACACTGACATTCCAAAATTATAAAGTGGCTATGCAAAAATGTCCCCCTTTGCCGGCAGTGAACATATGGAACTGCGATGAAACTGGGCTGTCCACAGTTCATGTTCCTCCGAAAATACTTGCTACCAAAGGATCCAAGCAAGTTGGTACAATGACGAGTGCAGAAAGAGGCACAAATATCACTATGATAGCTGCAGTCAATGCTGGATGTGGTTTTATTCCACCAATGCTTATTTTCCCAAGAGTTAATTTCAAGGAATTCATGATAATTGGAGCTCCACCAGGGAATTGGTGGTGCAAATCAGTCTGGGTGGTCCAATGAAGCATTATTCATTGAATTTTTCAAACACTTTTTGAAATATGTAAAGCCGTCAAAAAATCTCCTTGCATTTTATTGATGGATAACCATGAAAGCCATATTTCAGTTCCCGTTATTCAATTAGCCAAAATACTTGCTACCAAAGGATCCAAGCAAGTTGGTACAATGACGAGTGCAGAAAGAGGCACAAATATCACTATGATAGCTGCAGTCAATGCTGGATGTGGTTTTATTCCACCAATGCTTATTTTCCCAAGAGTTAATTTCAAGGAATTCATGATAATTGGAGCTCCACCAGGGAATTGGTGGTGCAAATCAGTCTGGGTGGTCCAATGAAGCATTATTCATTGAATTTTTCAAACACTTTTTGAAATATGTAAAGCCGTCAAAAAATCTCCTTGCATTTTATTGATGGATAACCATGAAAGCCATATTTCAGTTCCCGTTATTCAATTAGCCAAGGATAACGGAGTGATTTTAGTAACATTTCATCCACATACGAGTCATAAAATGCAGCCTTTAGATAGAACCGTATTTGGACCATTTAAAACATATTTCAACACTGCAATGAATTAATTTATGATCACTCCAGGAAATGCTGGAAAACCGGCAACAATCTATGATCTTGCTTTACTGGTGGGAAAAGCATTCCCACTAGCTTTTACACCAACAAATATTGTTCAGGGATTTCAGGTAACCGGATTCGTTCCTCTGAATGAGAATATTTTCAAGGATGTTGAATTCTCTCCAGCAGATGTCACTGATCGTCCAGACCCAACAGCAATAGTTCAAGATAATCCCCAAGATATTAGCTTTCCATCCACTTCAGTTTCATCTTTGACTCAACTTAATTTCAGTGAACCAGTTGCCTCAACTTCTGCCTTGATTTCTCCGGTTATGATTAGGCCACATCCAAAAGCCGCACCACGAAAAGTCACTCATCGAGGTCGTGAAAAAGGACGTTCTCGCATATTGACGGACACCCCCGAAAAACTCAGAATAGAATTATTAAAACAAGCTAAACTAAATACAACAAGAATTCCGTCTCAGAAAACAACAACCATTTCAAAGAAAGTTGCCGCAGTTAAGCGCAAGGTATTAGTATCTTCCGATTCTTCTATGTCAGATCAGTTCTCAGTGCATGATTCTGAAGATTCTGTTGGACCCTTGGACTTTTCGGAATCAGAAGAAGCTGTTTGTAACACGAGTGCTACTGAGACCTCTGGGCAGGATGGAGGATACCAAGTGGGAGATTTCATCATTTTAGTATATGAGGCCAAATATTTTCCAGGTAGGATAGTGGAAACAAGCGACGAAGAAGCCATTGTAACGGCAATGGAGCCAACCATGTATAATTGGAAATGGCCGGAAAAAGTGGACTCATTGTTCTATCCATGGGTGGACATTATTCAGAAAATTAATCCCCCAGTGAAGAAATGTTCCAAAAGAGACATCTACGAGGTTGGAGAAATAACTCAAATTTGTGAAAAATAGTGTTGTTCTCAAACTGATTTCTAACATTAATGTTCATTTTAAAAATATTTTTCAGAATAATGTTTTCGAATATGAAGTTAATTTTGCATTATAAATTGTTTTTTACATATAAGGAGGTCTAAATAAAATTTTATACCGAAAACTATCTAATTTATTAGATACATGTTCAAGGTACAACGGTCTTAGGTCTGAGGTACATCACTCCTGTTGTACCTTGGACACAAATACACTTTTTCAAATCAAGATTTTTTCTCATCGAATTTGAATCGTTCTAACCTCGCAAAAAAACTATTATGTATAAAATATCGCCCCCTATCCATCGCGCCAAAAGAAGCCTCTGACTAGAGTTTATTCTTCATGATTTAAAAAAAAACCAGGAATGAGTTCAAGGTACAACATGTTCCCCTAATTAATTAATAAAGCAAATTGATACTTGATGACAAATTGAAATTACTACTTTAAATAAATTGAATTATAAGGTGAAATGTAAATTTAAATAGAAATTAAAAAAAAACAATTTAATTAAGCTAATTTTATTTAACGTTGGGCGTTGCAATTTATGTGATGTGACAGGGCTTTATTCCCAGAATGAAATGACTACTTAGAGCTGGTTAAACTTCTTAAGACGATTGCAGGCATTCTGCAGCTTCGTGAGGCTGGTAAAACTTGTCAAGACCATTGAAGGTATTCTGAAGCTTCATGGGGCTGGTAGCATTAGCCATTTTGCTCTAAACGCTGATCTGAACGATGCTTTGGATGGTGCTCTGAACGGTGCTCTAGATGGTGCTCTAAATGATGTTTTGGCTGGTGCTCTAAAGGCTGCTCTGAATGGTGCTCTGAGCGGTGGTTACTTCATGCTGTGAACGGTGGTTTTTACATGATGTCAGTCATACAATATACGCACACTAGTGGAAGTCTCTAGAATTTGATGTCTTATGATTACTAGACAAGGGGTAAAATGAGTGATTTTCTTATTGCTGCGTCGTGTAGGAAAAACATAGCACAGAATTATGTAGCATATCTTGTCCCAAACATTTATAATCGTGTGGCATCGCATTAAAAACATTGAAAGCAAATTATCAGTTTAGTAAAAAAACTTTTGGAATGTGTAATTAAGAACATTATGGCATTTGAACAACTTATTTAGATTAAAAGAAAACGGTGTTTTGATAATGAGTGTGTATATTTGGGAAGTGGTGTGCATGGAGGTGTGGGTGGATGTCCTTGTGTGTGTCAAGTGTGCTAGCAAGCGTGCGTGTGTGTGCTAGCGTGGGTAGATATTTTCTGTATGTATTATTTTGTTATTATTGAGTATATCAATATAGATACGTAAGATAAGCGTTTTAGAATACTTTATAAATATTGGCTCCTATTATTGTGATGAAGGAGGAGAATACTTTTATCACGGGCTCCTACAAAATGTATCTCATGATCAATAATTGCGATCAAATTGGAGAATTGAATTACCCGAGCCTGATATAGTCTGACACAGGTGTGGTCATTGTCTTTTCGAAAGCTCTGTGTAATATGTAGCTTGAGAGGTTCAAGTTGTTCTGAACTTACGGGCTGTTGGTGTTGATAATTAATGAATAGTATTACAGGTTCTTACCAAATTGCAAAAGATTGTGGTAATTCTGGTAAAATGTATTTTTTTTTCGTAAATAAATAAATAAATGGCTATATTTTAGTCAGTAAAATTATACATTTGCCTATACAATAAGTCTAAGACTCGTGCTACATTACCTGGCGTAGCTTGGTTTAGGTATCATCTAAAAATTTGTGACAGTACCCAGATATTCGATCAACTTCATATTTCTTACAACAAATTAACATTTTCTTTTACTTTCCTATGTCGTCTACTGGTGGCTCAGTCAAAGTATTTGTTGATCATGCATCTCAACCATTCTTGTTGCTTCACGAGAGTAATCCATCATTTAAATTCCATGTTTATCTAAATATGTTGCAATTTATACAAAACCCAATAATATAATATAGTAAGGCCGGACTATGACCTTACACCGACCGGGAATGGAAATCACCAATTAAAATTGGTCCATTATTTCTGAAGAACCTCACTGCTTTCGGCTACTTGGTCAATTATATCGTCGCAATCTAAGTTTATGAATAATCTTTTTCTACCACCATTACCATGAAATAATTCGCAGATTATCAGAGGATAAAGGAATCCTTTTCCCATTTATGATAATTTCTGGTGTACAAGGATCTTTCACAGGCAACTTGACCCAATGATACCGCAATCAGAAATCTGAATGCTAGTCTAATTAAATTGGAGGCATTGGTCAATAGGTTAAATCTATGCAAGATTAAAAGCAGGAACTGGAGAATTTTCGCTAGTACAGCGTGTCTCACGGGTACAAATATTTCTCCTTGTTGGTTTTCTAAAGGCATTTCGGCATTACCTCTATTTTCCTCTGCGATTTCTTTATAATCGTCTAATTAAGAAGTTTCAAGTTTATACCAAGGCAATGCTTAATTTTTATTGAAGTCCGTAGATTTTTACCAGTAGCTGTTTCATCAGATTTCAACAAGTATTGTTTAACTCATCTAGTTCATAAAATTGAACTCTATCCTTGCATAAGTAAGGAAAAGTTTTGGATCTAAACACAATAAATTAGCATATTGTTCATTTGACAGAAAATGGCGATCCAGGCTCTCAATAACTGTGAGTGGATCAGGGATAATTTCATCTCCTGTATGATCTCACCTGGCACCAGTTTCCTTTTCCCAAGTCTTTTCTCAGAAAATGTTGATTGGACTTCTATATCAGAGTCTTCAAATTTATTAAACTGTTCATTACCCCAAGTAACAAAATCATCCGTAGTTTTCCTGTACTGTATGAAAATCTCTTGCCATTTTTTGTAGATCTGAACACGATTATTATATCACGTGACAGGCTTTTAATATATCTAAACCCGAGGTGTGCAAATATTTTGAGAGGAGTATAGTAAGTTCAAATATTCGTAAAAATGTTTTGGCTGTGATCATCATTCTTTCTTAAAATTCAGACTTTGCCGATTGTGGCACAGTTATTTCAGGGTTACATATAAAGTCGAATCCCAGTTTGAGAATGAAACAAACATCTTCTTCAAGCTGTATCTTTAGACTACCAACGAGTTTCTCCAATAGTCTCTTTGTATTTACGCTCTCCTTAGTTTGCTCACAAATATTCATATGCTGGTAGGATTTGCAAAGAAACACTGCTAGGTCATTCAGTAAGCTGAATAATGAAGCAGTTTAAATTACAGTTTTAGTCTCCTATCTCCTAATATTCGATTCAATACATATTATGTTGTCATTGCATCTTTGCAGCCCCATCAGTCAAATTACCAATGCACCCTGTTATGTCTATATTAGAAAACTTTAAAACTAAATCGGCTAAGGAAAACATACCAGCTATTTGTACTTCTATACAAATATTCCTTGTTACAAGTTGATCGATTTCTTGGATAATCTCATTAATGATTTATTTTGAGAACAACGTTAACAAGGATTTTTCGCCTTTGCGTCTTTTGCGAGTTGTCGTTTTTACTGTTCTCATATTTTCCGAGAAGAACAATAAAATGGAAATAGTTTCTATTGTCTATAGATGTGTTCTTTAGGCTATATGCAGTTTCTAGCTTATCACCTCTATAACATAGTCCTCGTTTTCCAAGTCTATTATCCTCTGTAAAATCTCTCGTCTTTTCCATACCGGTGCTCGACTTGATTGTAGAAAGTAAATTGTTAAACGCTACAGCAGCAAAAGTTTAAGTATAGCCTGTAAAATATGTATAACTCAATCATGTTGCAAATATTTTATCATTTTATTGTTAGATATCTATTCTTTGTTTATTTTAAATAAAGCATTTATTTAGAAGAAAACTATACAAATTCGACAAGCCTACTAGGTACTTACTCACTTAGTTACGTCTTTAAAGTTTAAGAAATCGTTTTTTTTTTGGTGTGGTCTATAGCAAAGAGCAAAGAAATATTTCTAAAACATTACGGCCAATCCGACAAAGATTCGAATCTAAAACAACATCGTGGACTTCTGATAAAGTTATTTACCGCTAAATACTTCTATTCCTCGAATTTTCGCTAGTCGAGCATTTTTATAACACTTGAGCACCTTTACAACCCTTCGCGATTATTCTAAAAATTCTATAATCTTATTTCCTAAATACTACAAATGCATTTAAGTTATACAGTATATTCTACACTATACAATACATATACATATATTTTGTGTATACAAGTGTCTCAGGAACACTTTCTTAAAAAAACACCAAAAACAGAAGCCCACAGACACCCTCTTGCGAAACGTCGGCGCAGTCTTCTAATAGGCGGAGGAGCTAACAAGTATCATAATTCACACCATTGCATCTCACGAATGTCCGTTACATTTAACATGGCCAACATAACAAGTTATATCCAAATCATCATGCAGATGAGCACGTTCCTTGCGCCTTGCAACCTGACTATTCATCTCTTTCCCAGACTCAGTTTTAATATAAATAAGATGTAGTTAAATTATGTTATTCATTCTATTATAATTTTTGTAGCTGTTACTATGTACATTTAATTAGTGAAATTAATATATTTTTAAAAAGTTAAGTGGTGTGCAACAGTTGTTAATTTGCGAAAATTTATATTCGTCCGTCCAGATAATTTTTCTCAAAAAGTTATCTTCCTCTTGACATCAAAGATATAGTATATCACACAAGGTAACTCTGTCGTTGGGCTTTTTAGGATAAAGGTTTTGTGGAAACGAGAACTTGTTGTCGTGGACGTGATACTTCTTCAAAATATTCTGTACTGAACATCTACTGATTTTCAGAAGACCTTCTTCAGCAGCTTAAATTGAGGCGTTTAAATTGGCCTTGAAATAAACCAAGCTATTCAACTCTCTTTCTTCATTATGAATTACGGTTTTTGGTCGACTTAACACTTGACTAATTCGTCCAGAACGCCCAAAATTTGCTTCTATTTTTCTAAATTTACCTTTTGAATTCGGTGGTAGGTACGGATAGTTTTCGTTAAATGTTCTATAAGTTCTACTTACTATTTTGTCGCATTTTCCGTGATAAAAAATAAATAAATAATTACTAGATTTGTATAAACATTATTTTCGTTATTGTTATCCATTTTAACTCTTTTAGCAATAATGTTAAGGTATTTAACATAAGCAACAAAAACTTGACATTTGAAAATCTAATTATCGTAGATAAGCAACCATTCATAGGATTTTCTATATAATGGGTAAAAAATTGTAATTGTCCGTTTTTTTTGGAAATACCTTTAAAACGATTTGAGTTGAGTACAGTAATATGGAATACCACTTTGTAGCCATTTTTATCTTCAATTCGATTATGTAACGAAAAATAGGTCATTCATTTTAATAAATATATATTTTTAACTCTTACTGAAAAGCATAATATTAGGCATTATTTTCAAATAAAAATTTCCCATCGATAAAGGGACCTTAAAATAGAATCGTAATTGGATTTCAACTGTATATCTAATTTCAACTGGGGGTCACCGCAGATTTTGTAAACATCAACCAGCTGCCAGAATTTTGGAAAATATATTTTTTTCTCAAAAAATGCAATAGATAGATACGATATAGTCAATACAACAAAGATTCAAAATTCTGATTTCTATCTAAAAATGTAAAAATACACAGGTGTGCCAAAATTAATGGCAACCGCCAATATGCCCGGAAGTGCTGGAAAACTGAAAATATTGTAGTAAAGGACCACGCAATCAATTATACCCAATTCTAAATTTTCAAAATTTTATTCTGGTCAAAACTCCATAAACTTCTAACGACCCGTCTTGCCGAGACATTCTGTATATGCATGCTTGTGTGCATAAGTAAAATCAAATTCTTTAAGTGAACAGAAACTTGAATTATTAGAATACGATAATTGTTTTGCAAAATTCGCTACCACAATGCACTTTCTGTGTTAGTACAGTATAATGGCATCCGTAAAAAATCAGAGGTAAAAATATTTCACAAATTTTTATACGGATGCCAATCGATGCTTTCATGGTTTTACTTAAATACACCCTTCTTTAAACAATAAAATTTTAATATCTCATGGATTTGGACAAAAACAGCAGTTCTTGGCATATTGTATAACTTATTGATTCAGAACGTTTGAAAAAATTATGTAAAATGTGAAAATTAGTGTTGGCTGTAAATACCTTAGTCAAAAACAAGTTGAAGTAGACCAACAACACATATTCCAAACATCTTTATCAAGATATCGTTCTCTTAATATAAATAGTTTAGGATATTATGTCAAGCTTTTAGGGCGACCTATAATAACAATATACTCACCGAAGAATCTTCAGCGATGTTAATCAGAATAGTACCAACTAAACCCATATCCAAATGGAATGGTTGCAATTTATTTATATAGTAGCGTCCTGGTACTAAAGGCGTGTCAATCTTGTAAACATGATCATATAACGGAATGTTGAGCATATTATTGGAACGAACAAATTCAATACCTTTTAAGCCTTTGTCCTTTGATTCACTTATAAACCTAAAAACAATACATGTGTCTTTACTACGGTAATCATTTAAAAAATAATTAGTAATAATTGCTAACCTTAGTCGTTTATTTTCTTATTAGGCACGCACAGTTACCAATAAATCTGCGAGGCTGTTAGATATCCAGTGTCACCGTCCAATTGAAATGAACGATTGAACCCTACCCCTATAAATAAGGCTCTTTTTACGGTAACCAACAACAGGATACAAGAATCAAAACAAACTGAGGGTTGTATAAAAAGTTATAACCTTTATAATATCCACTTTAAGGGTCCCGCAAGTAGTCCCACAAACACCAAGGTTCAGTGCCGATATCTTTAGTGGGCCGAAATGTTGAATTTAAATTTGATGTCCCTCATAGTATCTTTTATCGTATATCAGGGACTGTCTGGCCTAGTGACTCAACGTGACAAACAGTAGCACGGTATCTATCGCTGTCTAGTGTCTACCACCGACTACTTTACTGTGTTCAGCACGCAGAGTTATTAAGAAATCTACGAGGCTGTTGGGTATATAGTCTCACCGTGCAATTTAAATGAACCTACTCCTGTAAATAAGGCTCCTTTTACGATAATTTAGAACAGTATACAAGAAAGACAACGAGTTGAGGGAAACCAGAGCTCTTGGTCGCACAGAGAGTACTAACCTTTTGTTGCATCTACCTCAAGTGCCCCAACAGTAATCCCACACGCACTAAAGTCGAGTGCAGATATCGTCGATGGGCCGAAAGGTTGCATTTACATTTGACGACCCTCATAGCACAGCATTTATGCTGTGCTCATATTACATCTGTCGTATTACAGGAACTCAACGAGACAAGCAGCAAGTGGCACACGTATCTACCGCTCTACCGTGTCCAGAATTTATTCCCCTCCTTTTGTCAATTTAATGTTTACCGCGGTGCAATGCATGATCAACTGTGGCATCGTATCGAAGCTCTTTGAGTGTCGGTACTGGCCATAGATAAATGGCGGGGTCATATCTGCACAGGACGTCCCTAACGTTTTCCGAAAAAAAAAAACAGGCTCTGACGCCTTGTTGCAAATAAGGGATTTTTATTATAAAATATTCTCTCATGCCCACCATGCGAAGTTACCCTACTCCCAACAGGGGACTGGAAATGGGGTTTTTCTTTTTCCGCAAATCCAGATGAGATAACAAAGAAAAGTTTGGACGCAGTAAGTGCGTTATGGTGGCGTATTCTAATCGAAATACTCTGCACATTTTTTTCACAAAAACTCGCCAAAAACCATTTTCCATACATAATCATCGTGGTTAAAAAACGACTAATTTCTGTTTTTATTTTTTAACGAGTTGTTCATTTGACACAAGTGCTTCATAATTTTTGTTTTATTTATTAATTAATGTTTTGCATAACTATAATTAGATTCCTTAAATGGGTTGAAGGGAGTATGGAATCGGTGTATAGCTAGAGTAGGTATATTTGTTTACATTAACTTTACAACACGTTTCACAAATAAGCGTGAGCTCGTGATTCTGTAAAAGACAGTTTTTCATAAAAAATAATGTTTTAACAAATAACCAAATTACAAAATAACCCAGCAAGATGAATATCAAGTAGCGGTACTTGTGTAAAACGCAACTTTAAAAATTTGATTCGATTAATTTTTCATTAACCAAAAAATCCATTTTTCGTGAACTTTTACTTGATAAGTTTATCATATATAATGTCTGACTTAACAAGCTTTAACAATATAAAACAAATTTTCTAGGAGGGCTTACCATCGTACATTCACGATGTACCATTTACTAATTCGATATAAGTAGACATGAAGTAACACAACACGTTTGACATATTTCTTCATATAAGTACAATTTAGAGAACCTAATTCATCACAATACAGTTTTTTAGACCTGACGATCGTTTCGCTAACAAAGTTAGCGTCATCAGAGGGATGAATAAAGTAAGCGAATAAAAACTAATACAATTTATATGTTAGTTGCCAAGAAATTGCGAACAGCGTCCTCTACGAAGGTATACAGACAGACCCCCACTGTTGAGTCTTAAATCCCTGTAATTAAAATTGCATACCTGCTTTTGTAAAACTGTGTGTCGTTAATAATACATTCATATCTGAAATAAAATATATCTTGCAATAATATTGTGTTTCATCCCTTGATGATGGTGCTGTCCTGGGGAGAAAGACATTTTTTTAAGTCACTATTGAATCTGATAGGTGCAGACATGTCTCTAATAAAACAACACGTTGACTGCCCCTTAAAACATATAAAATGTATAAGAACATTTTATAAAACTAATTTTATAGATAATGGGCCAAAGAAAATGAAATAAGGGTAAATTTGCAGATGAGCTCACAGACAGCTTTCCAAAAAAAAAAATTCAGAAGGAGATTTTCTTTATCTGCATAATGATTATTATCCCAAATATGCTGAGCAATACATGATTTATCAATAGTGCCGTGCAGTTTCAGTAGTTCTTTTAGTTTGCCCAACATTCACAATTCTTACAACCTATTTCCTTTGGGTTACCGAGTAAATTTGTTAATGTACTTTTTTTGTAGAAAATATTAGCTGTAAATTGACTTCTTAAAAATGCTATTGAAAACTAGCTGTTAATAGTGTCCCCTAAATAAAGAAAGATCCAACAGAGAACTAGAATATATTAAAAATGTAGCTAAGTTTAATGGTTACTCGGTCTGCTTGGTGGAAAAATTCGTCAATAAACATAAAACAAAGAAAATGTTAGCGGATCTACGATTTTCAGAAAACATAAAACAGACAAAACAGTTGTCTGGTTACCATTTGAGCAGTGAATTTCGAGAGGTTTTAATAGCATTTATAAAAAAAAACAATTTACAGCTGACATTTCATACAAAAAAATCATTACATACATAAAAAAATTGCTAGGTAACCCAAACAATAAAGATAAACCCGCAGAAGTATCGGGAATCTATGAAATGATTGTGAACTTAAATAAGTAGGGCAAACTAAAAGTTCCATTGAAACTAGATTTGAAGAACAGCTAGAGCAACTGAGATATAGCACTCTTGATAAATCATGTAGTGCTCAGCATATTTGGGATAATAATCATCACGTATATAAAGAAAATCTCAAAATCTCAAGCTAATCAAAAAAAAAATGTCAGGCAGTCGCGACAGTTAGATTTTTACGAAAGTATATATATATATATATATATATATATATATATATATATATATATATATATATATATATAATTATTTTTAATATATTGTTTATATAATGTTAATATGTGTAATTTACGTTAATTAATTACACTCATATATTGTTATGTTGCTTATTATGCTACAAAACACACTGTATGTTACATTTTATGTATTAAATGCGATTTTAAATAGATAAATAAATATTTTTTATTTCTGTGTCTGACTGTGTTTTATTTCTGTTACTTGCCTTGCATATATGTGTATTTCTAGTTGCATATAATACTACATTAAAATAGGATTACAGTTTTCATGTTACCAACCGCCTTTATTCAAATCTTACCGGTCATTGACTCTCATTATCTAATGTTTGAAGGGTTCTTTCCTATTTTATTAACCTTTTCCTTTTTAATTTATCTTTACATTTTGACTGATATTTAAATAAGTTATCCTGTTTCTCAAATAACAATATTTTTCACCATCTTTACATACATTTATTTAACTTTAATATTAATATTCTACTACAAAACAGTTTATCAATAAAATTTTATAGAGACCTTTTTTATATATGCATGCTCTTTATATTTAATAACAATAATTAACCTCCCATGAAATTACCAAATTTGACAGTTCTTACCCAACAAACAGGTTTGTAACCGTTACATGGCATTGGAAGCTCAATAAAGTATCATCGTAATATTACACTGTTACCTAAAAATGACACAAATGTACTTTGCAAATGGGGCACATTTAGGTAACAAATGAAATATTGCATACCATCAAGTATTATAACATAAAAGCTATGTAATATTTTTATGTAACATACACATAATACAAATTTCATAGCGTTTTATAATTTTAAAGCACACACTGATAACAACGTAATATTTTTATTTTAGATAATTATCAAACCCAGCTAATGAAATGTTAATTAAGAAAACCTGTTAACTGAAATATGATTTAAACTTTAAACCTCGTCATTAATTTATTTTGTTATTATATTTATCTAAATAAAATAAACGGGAAATAAGTGGAAATACAAATTAACACCTATATGTTCCACGCATTTTCGTCGTTTTGTTTGGGCAACTGCGCAGAGCGAGAGCGAGTGTTGAGTCTTGATGTTTCTTTTTGCTAATAGGATTATGAGGTTATGTTGTTTACTTTGATTGTGCTCGTGTTTGTGATTTATACTGTTTTCTTATTCCTCATACAAAAGGTAACGTCAAAATTTTGTGGTAAGTATTGGATTTTATTTTTCTCTATTTCTTGAAGGATTACAGTATTTAATATAAGGTTTAAGAGTTTATGTTTTGTGCATGAGTTTATCGACAAAAGCATCGACCGATTGTGAAGAACTACATTAATGTGGGTGTTGAATTCTTATTAGTGTTTCATGTTAAAATGAATTATATTGTACATTTTGAATCTATGCTTGTGTTATTCTAGCGTTTTATGACTGAATGTGAGTTAACCTATATGTTTTAATTGCAGCATACGTTTCTGATCATTATTATCGAAAGGCTGGAAATGACTGCACACAGCGAATTTAAACAAAGCTATTCACTATAACAAGTTCAGAATTGATTGCCGCTAAATCAACCCAAGAAATATAGTAAGGAGAGCAGGCGCAATGTTTTAAACATTGCCAAAGGTCTTGTAGTACTTAGTTTTACAAGATTAGCTGAGTCATCTGAACTTATTGATAAAATTTGCAACTGTCGTTACCTACTAGGCAGTTCAAATTTACAGGAGCTGAGTTTTTGACACAAGTAATGACGACTAATTTGTTAAATAATCCCAAAAGCAATTTTAATATGGATGATACTACTCTAGTTATGGTTTAAAGTTGCAGTTATATTTAATTACATAAAAACTTCAACTGATGTTTAGATTTAATTTTGAATTGCAAATTATTCATGTTTTAGTTAAATGTGAACATTATAAACAATTTTAGAAGTAAAATTGAAATTATAAATATTTTAAAGCAATAAGAATGTATTATATTTTATTGTTTTTTTACAAATGTTTAATAAATTGTTTTCAATAATTTTTTGTTTTGTTTATCTAAACTATTATTGTGTATGGTTATATAGAAAAAGCTCTACTCCTAACAATAAAATGTAACATGTAATGTTAATGAAATTGTCAATAAATATATCTGATATATATATATATATATATATATATGCCCAACTATGTTACATAGATATATCACAGTAGGAACTATATGCATGACATTTCGTGTTACATGTAACTTACAAGTTCATAACAAGTTACATAAATGATACTTTTGTTAATAACAAAATATTATTTCAGTTATGTGAATGTTACATAACTGTGTTTGTTGGGTATGAGCCAAAGGCTTTAGTAATTTAAGGTTGGGTACCAGCTTTTTACTCCAGATGTCACTCCTTGGTTGACATTTGATCATTCACAGACCTCATTCTTGACAATGAGCTGTACTTGTGGTTTCTCGAATCAATTTCACTTGTAGTTTGTAGATGAAATCGCATCAATTTTCTACCTGGCAACGAATCGTTCGTATCTAAGCAATTTGGTCTCTAGGCAACGACCAGGTATGTACTTTCTTTTTAGCTGATTATACTTTTATTTATGTTGTTTGCACTTAAAACTTCACTCACACGTGTTCATCAATGGTCCTTAACCTCATAATACATTTTCCGGCTATTGATTTTCATAAATTCGCTGGTATAATACCACTTTCGGGGAACTGACGCCCTATGGAGTCCCTAAATATTTATATCTGAATTACAAAGTCGGTTTAAACACCTTTCACATAATGCTTAACTTAAACGTTAGTTTGTAATGGCCTCTAGGCTTCAATACTAGATTTGCATATTATTTGCTTCACTTTATTTAAAATTTTGACTGTTTTCGGGGGCTTAACGCTTTATATCGTCCACCCTTCTTCAAAGCTAGAATACAGGAGAGTTTGTTAGCTATTTTTATCCAATACCTCGAAATTTTATTTTCAAAGCATTCTATTTTCGTTTAATTCCTTTTTTTTTAACTGTCAAAGTTCGCTCGGGCGTTCACGCCGGTCTGATCTTGAAATATTCTGACGTTCATGCAAATTTAAAATATTTAACAAATTTCAACTTTGTATGCAAATTTTAAACCTTTAGCTTATTAGACCTTTAAACTTTAGCTGTTATCAAAAAATCTTACTCGTGATGAGTTATATGCTGCTACTTACATATTTATTTCAGTTGGATTAAGTTTAATCTGACTGTTTTAGAAACTCCAAAGCACTTGAAAGCTTTGAAAACTTACTACATTTTACAAATTTGAAAAGAAATGATCCAATAAACTGGTTTTAAATGCCTGAAATTACATAGAACATTAATTTAACTTATTTTTGGTAGTGGTTTTATAGCTATCACCCCTTTTATAAGCTTTGTGTGAAATTTATCTCACATCAAATTTTTTTTTTACATTTAATCATCACAAAAAATTATCTATATATCTAAAATTACAACTTAACTAGATAAACATTTTGATTATTGGTGCAGTTTAAAACACTGTCTATATCATTTACACTTTATTTGTCATAAAACTTGTGCCACGTCTTTACCTTATGAACTTTGAAAGTTTTTATATGTGACCTTGACCTAGTTCTTTTGCACTTTCACTCTAGTGTTTATATCATATTAAAAGTTTTATAACTTTGTTATATTTAGATTACAAACAAATTGACTACTATTATTTATTTGAGAAACGCCTTTTTTATTTACTTGAACGTTAAATTATTTTAGTATCAAGCTGTGCTCAGCATTTTACATAATATTTCCTTTTGCAGGCTCCATTCCTCCTATACAATGTTTTTAATTATCTTTTTCATTGTGTTCTCAGCTCTCCATCCTCGTGGATTATAAACAATATTGCAACTTTTGTAGTTACAGTACAAACTTAAAAATTCTACTGGATACCAGATCATCTACATGTTCGGTAAGATGTTTTACATTATTTTTAATTTTACATTACTTTTGAATGTTAGCATGTGTAACTTAGATGAATGTACTTATGCATATTGTGAGTATATGTATCGTTTTTACTCATTTTACCTGTCGCCAATCTGAATAACATGATTTGACTATTTATTTATACATGGTGTTTTAGATTTCTTGTTACTACAGTTGCTTTAACTTTTATTTCTACTTTTTGCATTTTTCAAGACTCTATTGGCAATGCTCTTACTCAAAACTGTTATTTGAAGCACACATTTCCACTGGAGTCGGTTTAACGCAAGGTACTACCTGCCTTTTTACGGTGCTTGTACTTTGGTTGTACAATGCCTTATATAATTAAAAATCTGCCAATTTCTCGACCGTTTGGATTTATATGACTGCGTCACTTTATTCCCGAATATTTAGTTTTAGCTAATCATATTTTAGTTTTTTATGTCTAGTTCTTAAGTTTTTATTTCAGGTTTAATATTTTTAAACATTAATACAGCTTATATATATATATATATATATATATATATATATATATATATATATATATATATATATATATATATATATATATATATATATATCGTTGGAAATATGAACAAAAATGTTTCGATGAATAGAGTTGATCCGGTTCTCTGTAGTCCATTGTTCGAACTGTTATCATAATAACTAGTGTGTTCTTCTTAGAATGAATATTTGATAACGACACACGGTTTTACAAAAGCAAGTATGCAATTTTATTTACAGGGATTTAAGACAACAGTGGGGGTCTGTATAGCTTCATAGAGGACGCTGTTCGCAACTGCTTGGCAACTAACATATAAAGGTTAGTTCTAGTTTTAATTCTCTTAGTTTATTCATTCCTATAATGAGGGAAACGATCGTCACGTCTAAAAAACTGTATTGTAATAAATTGGGTTCTCCAATTTGTACTTAGCTGTGTTCATCACAGGTTCCAATCTTCAGTCATATATATATATATATATATATATATATATATATATATATATATATATATATATATATATATATATATATATATATATATATATATATATATATATATATATATATATATATATATATATATATATATTGTATTGATATTTAGCAATATCAAACTAAATTTATCAGCTACTTACAAAATACTTACTTAAGGTGCAGCTGTTTTCATATATCCAAGGAAGCCAAACTGTAGTACAGTTTTTGCATCATTTGTCAAATAGGCATGTCCGAATAAGAATCTGAATTATTAACAGCATGTCAATCTAAAATTAATAAATGAAATAAGATATAAATTCAAAAAAGGTAATCCTCAAGTAATAAACAGAGTCATACATATAAACTTTCAAAGTCCAAAAGATAAAGACAGTGACTCCAGTTCTATGACAATTAAAGTGTAAATGATATAGACAGTGTTGTTGAACTGCACAAATAGCCAAAAATCTTTTATCTAGTTAAGTTATAAGTTGAGTTTTAAAGATAAATTTGTTATAATTTAAATGTAAATGAATTGTTGATGTTTATTATCAAGATATTTAAGCTTATAAATGGGGGTATTTATTTAAAACCACTTCTAAAAACAAGTTAATTTAATGTGCAAAGTAATTTCAGGCAGTTAAAAGCAGTAGATTGAACCATTACTTTGGAAATTAAAAAAATGTCATTAGCTTCAAAGCTCTCAAGTGCTTTGAAGTTTGTTAAAACCAGTCAAGGTTCAACTTAACTTGATTGAAATGAATATGTAATTAATAGCTTACCGCTCATTGAGAATTAGATTTTTTTATAACAGGCATAGCTTAAAAATATAATAAGCAAAAGAATTAAAGTATGAATGTAAAATTAAAATTTTGGTTGAAACTTATAGGTCAGACAGCAATATCACAAATCACAATATGTCAAATTTATACTGCGTTTTACGTGACGCAAAAATTGACAGTTGACATAATAAGGAATTTAAATTATCAGATAGCTATGAAAAGAAAAAGTTTGAAATTATTGGATGAAAGAATTAACAAACTCTCTTGTAAATTGGTTTTTGAATAAAGGGGTACGCTAAAAGGCGTTGCTTCCATAAAATACCTAAATATTTAAGTAAATTAAGACAAACAATGTCCAAATATAGTGTTAAAGCATAAATACCATTGTAAACTACTGTTTGAGTGAATACATCAGTACTAAGTGTTTAAAAAGACGTTGTAATTAAAGATATAAAATTTAGGTGACGTTATAGTGGCGTCATAGTAAAAAAAATACAATTGTAACTGGTAATTTGTAAAACTAATAGTCAGAAAGTGTAAAACTAAGTCAAAGACCACCCAGATACACGTGTAAGTGAAATAATAAGTTTAAAAGTGAAAATCATAAAAGACCTGGTAGTTGCCATAGTAACAGGAGTGCGTGGATACGAATATCTGTTGTCAAGGAACAAGATTGAGTTTCTTTTGTCTATAAGCTACAATGGAATCGAGGATTAAGAAGCAACCAGTTCAAATTCATAGTCAAGAATGAATTTAAATGTCAACTAAGGAGTGACAGCTAAAGTAAATGACAGGTACCAAAATTTAAAATACTAAAGCACTGTTTGCTTATGAAGAGTGTAAAATTTACAAAAGTTATATGAGTTTAATTTGTTTGTAAACAGAAAAGATAGATAAAAAGAGATCTCTAGTAATTTTAGTTGTAGACTGTTTTAGTAGTGGGGTTTTAAATATTTATCAGTGTTATAAATGTATGTACAAATGCTATAAAATATTATAATTGGAGAAACTAAAAACTTGTATGATTCAATTAGTAGGTAAAATTAAAAGAGAAATTCAAAGTATCCATAAATATCAAGGGAAAGAACTCACATATATTCCTTTTGAAGCATGAGAGTCAAATATCCGGGAAGAATAAATAAAATATATGCAACTAGTAATACATATACGTAAAAGATATATATTTCTTTATTTTAAAATCACATTCAATACATAAAAGTTAAACATACAGAGTGTTTCAAAACTACAATACTCACAAATATAAATAAAAATCTCATTATATCTGATAACCATATATAAATTGAAATTATATGTCTATAAAGTTTAACATAAAACATTTTATACAGGATATACAAAATATAATTAAGTACCCATTCTTTCTTTTCAAAAATAACCTTTATTAAAATAAATGGCGAAAAACAGTGTGACATTAAAATAGAAATAAATATACTTGGCAAACCCATTAAAAAGTATAACACCCATCAAAAATGAACTTTATTAATTTAAATGGCACCCAATACGTGGGGCATGCGTAAAGTGTTTCTGTAGTTAAATATAAATATATAGAATTATTTAAATCAATTTAACTAACGCCCAAGCCGTGAGGCTCGAGAAAAATTATTCTAAAGCAAAAATATTAAATTATATTAATATAATTAGAACCAAATACGTAAAGCTCGAGTAAAATTTTTCTGTAGTTAAAAATATACATAAAATTAATATAACTATACCCTATAAGTCACAATATTTGCAGATCTTAAAATAGTTTTTACCAATTTTGTTTCAAAACTTTATAAATAAACGAAATAAACATGCCTACACGCGCAAACTAACGTGACCAAGCTACAAAACAGGGGGGGGGGGGGGCTAGGAAGAGCCGTGATACTTCTAAGGAGAAACAAACCCGAGAAGAACCAGTTACTGAGGAAATCATGGAACCTGTAGAAAAAGTGTCGCAGGAAGAAATTGTAGGACCAGAAACAGAAGAAGAGGTACCGGTGGAGGAAGCGGAAGAGATATTGCAGGAAGTGGTACAAGAGCCGGAAAAACAAAAGACAGAGATAATGATGGAAAGGATAATGGCAGGTATTGCAGACTTATGTAAAAATAATCAAGAGAATAAGAACAATTTAGAAGACTTGAAAGAAGATTTAACAAATAAAAGTAACAAAAATTTTGAAGATTTGAAACACGAAAATAAGAAAATTTATGAAGAGAACAAGAAAAGCTTAAAAAAAAAGAAAATAAATTATAAGATATCAAGACCTAATTATAACTCAATGGAAATAAATATGCGAAGTGAATATAAAATTGTAATAAAACTTGATGGGGACGTGAAAAACATCCAACCGAAGGTAATTGTCAAAGAAGTAATGAAGCACATCGAAAGTTCACGAGATATGGGGGAAGAAAGAAAAATGATGAAAAAAACCATATGTATAACAACCAAAATAATAATAATCATTACAATAACCGAAGTTATATAAATGAGTACAAAAAGCAACATAATAATCACCGATGTAACCAAAACTATACTAAGAAGGAAAACCAAGAGAAAAATAATAAAAGACCCTATAAAATTGAGAACAATAATCAAAATAAAATAGCAAATTATCTAAATGAACGGATGGGAAACAACCAAATAAACAATCCCTTGGAAATAGCAGGTATCTTAGGAAATATTAAACGAGAAACAAAACAAGAACAAAAATTTAATGAAGGCAGATATGTGAAAAAGGAAAATCCATCAGAAAAAATAAAATATATTGACGCACAGGCAAATTAAAAACAAAAATCATAGACCAAGATCAAGTCTATAAACTGAACTAAAAGTTTTTCGGAAAAATATAATCAAAAATTCAAAATTAAATAAAAAAATAGACCAAGATCAAGTCTAAAACTGAACTAAAAGTTTTTCGAAAAAATATAATCAAAATTCAAAATTAAATCAAAAATCCTAGACCTGAATAAGTCTTAAAACTGTACCAAAATTATTTCGAAAATATATATTCATCAAAATTCTATATTAAAATAAAAATTATAATCAGATAAGGGAAGATAATTTTAAATACAAGCGCACGTTGTAAAATAAATAATATTATAAACTATAGCCACCCAAGGGAATTTATAAATTTGTCAGAACCAGATTTACAGGAAAATAAACTTAATTTAGTATTTATAAAAGAAAACGTAAAATGAAAATAAAGTCAAGATTTTAATCGATACTGGTTCTGAAGCCTCATTAATAAACAAAGAAATTGTGGAAAAATTTAAATTAGATAATTATATATATATATATATATATATATATATATATATATATATATATATATATATATATATATATATATATATATATATATATATATATATATATATATATATATTTCACAAATATCTCTAGTAAATGCCAGAAGAAAAATCTGCGAAGTATCAAAAGCAATTATGGTAAAATTAATCTTAAACGAGAATACAAACTACGGGGTAAATGTCAATCTGCTAATTATAGAAAATATGGATTACGATATAATAATAGGATCGGACGAATTAAGTGAAGAAAATGTGAATATCAGTTATAAACTAAATATAGTTGAAATAAATAATGAGAAAATGTACATGGTGGGAATGAATGGTAGAAAAATAGATGATGTAGCGAAGAATATAAAGAAAAATAATAAAAATGATATTAAAAGGTTATTGTATAAATATAGGGAATTGTTTGATAATAGTATAAAAATAGCGAGTGACCATGTATGTACATAAAATTGTTGTTAAAGATACAGAAAATTTTAAACCGAAAAATTATCCTATTCCATATCGATACCGAAAAGAGGTAGCAAAAGAGATTGATGAAATGTTAGAGCAGGGTGTCATAGAAAGATGTGATACATCTTATATTAATCCCATAGTAGTAGTGAAAAAGGCAGATGGAGACATTAGATTGTGTTTGGATGCTCGAAATATAAATAAATTAGCAATTTCACAAAATGAGGTACAAATGGGCATTGAAAGCATATTTGGTAGATTAACGGGTGCAAATATTTTTTGAAAGTACAGTTGTGAACTTAAAATTCCACAAACAGGGAAGATACGGGAATTTTCAATATAAAAGATATATTTAAATTTAGGATTTAAAATAACAGGGTAGATGTTTATTGATGACGCGAAAGATTATATAAAAAATATTTATTTGGGTGAAAATAAGTTATAAAAGCCAATTTTAGAATTAAATAACTAGATATATTTGATTCTAAGTGCTAGAATAAAGCAATTTTTATTTGGGGAAGTTGTATTGATATTTAGCAATATCAAACTAAATTTATCAGCTACTTACAAAATACTTACTTAAGGTTCAGGTGTTTTCATATATCCAAGGAAGCCAAACTGTAGTACATTTTTTGCATCATTTGTCAAATAGGCATGTCCGAATAAGGATCTGCATTATTAACAACATGTCAATCTAAAACTAATAAATGAAATAAGATATAAATTCAAAAACTCTGGACGCAGCAAGTGCGTTATGGTAGTGAATTTTCATAAAAATGTTTTTAATAGCAAATATGTGTTTTTTTTTTCAGAAAGCAGGCATCAAATTTGGTTATCAGTATAACCTATATAGTAAAAACAATGTGCCATGTTTCATCAAAATAACTTTATTGTTTGAAAACGTACAGAAATTTCCGAAAGTAAACTTAAAATGTAACCGAAAAAATCCGTTTCTTGGTCAACCTTATAGGTTAATAGCAAATTGAGCTTTTCAAATATGAAGCATTTAATCAAAATTTGATACTATAACGCACTTGCTGCGTCCAGAATTTCTTAACTTACAAACATGCATTATATTTCGATGGAAAATGCAAAAACATAAGGCGTTTTCCACTAAAAAAAATATTATTTGTATCACCAACGACTTATGGGCCACCCTGTGATGGTAGCAATAATTTTTTTAAGGTGTAGCTCAAGACACCGTATAATTAATGTATACAATATTTTTTCATATCTTGTATAATAACGGAGATATTGAGGTTTATTGATTTTTTACGAAAATTCTACAAACATTATATACCATTAAACGATAAATTCTATAGCTAAGGCTACTGCCAAGCATCGGAGAAAGGGTCTATTTCAAATGAATTTTCTGGAAATATTTTAGTAAAATAAAGGACGATGACGGTTGAAACTAAGACTTCAGGGTTTGTAAAACATTCTTCTTAAGACATTTGATTTCCAGAGCCCGTATTAGATTCAAGTTCTTTGCCTAAATGTTGCGAATTTCGACGTTTTAAAATGTCACTTTGACGTTTTGAGGAAACCCCCAATTTATTTTTCTTTAAATGCCCATAACTTTTTTGTCTTTTGACCTACAGAGCTAAATTTTGGTACGCACCTCACCTATAACGACATAAACCACCGTACCAAATTTGGTTGCCCTTACTTTGTTAATTCCGGAGATATAATTTTTTTTTGAAGGAAAACCCAAAATTTTCCGGGAAAACCTAGGCCGATTTTCCTGACTAACGAACTTATCCAAGCCATTTGCAAAAGGAAGGTATTCACCAAATTTGATCAAAATCGGCCCATTTTTTGAGTTATCGGTGTGATACATACATATATATATATATATATATATATATATATATATATATATATATATATATATATATATATATATATATATATATATATAAATATATATATATATATATATATATATATATATATATATATATATATATATATATATATATATATATATATATATATATATATATATATATATATATATATATATATATATATATATATATATATATATATATATATATATATATATATATATATATATATATATATATAAACATATAAAAATTGAAACTGACCCCGGATATGTGTTCTGGGGGGCCTAATTAGCGCTCATTTGAAGAAATTTTTTCAAAATTCAAAAGTCGGGATCTCCTCATTAGTGAATTTTTTTTAAGAAAATTCACTAAAAAAGGTAATCCTCAAGTAATAAACATAGCAAATAATTCGTAGATTAACCATAAGCACAGTTAAAATATACCGAAACAGGTAAACACTCCAATCTAATCAAATTTAAAAGACTTTAGATTAAGCGACAATGAGACATTTAAA
Organism: Tillus elongatus; assembly: GCA_964006375.1. NCBI lineage: Eukaryota > Metazoa > Arthropoda > Insecta > Coleoptera > Cleridae > Tillus > Tillus elongatus. The sequence continues at coordinate 152,242,891 of OZ023262.1, forward strand.
ATTTAGTTAAATGTAGCGTGAAATCAAGACAAACTGATGAACAAAGAGATGGAAATTGATTTACATAATAGTTAATATATTTTGTTACATATAAGGTTTCAAAAGTGTTTTTGTTGGTTATATGAATATTTAAATATTTAGAGAAATATTAAAGTTTATCATAACCTGTTAAAATGTTAATAATATCCAAACGCCCCTATTTAAAGTTTATAAATTAGTATATATATATATATATATATATATATATATATATATATATATATATATATATATATATATATATATATATATATATATATATATATATATATAAAGTATTTTAATATGTTTTTTGTTGATGTTTGTGAAGTAAGGTTAAGATATGTCATGTAAAATGAAAGTGGGGATCAGTGAATTTGACATTGACATTGAATGCAAATTTATTCTAAAGTTCAACGTGTACATAGACAAAACCAATATGTCTATGATCAAGAAAAATGAGATAACAAATTTAAATAGTTTGCTTTGGTTTCAATAATCTGAAATGACAGAAATAATAACTGAATCGCTCTTTTCAAATTGGGTCGTCGTAAGAAGATGTTAGAGCAGTTCAGCAAAAAAATTAAATGAAAATAAGTATTTTCATCGACAAAGTATAGTTTTAAATGTGTGGAAAGTATACAGTAATAAATAGTGTACCTTTTGGGTAGAAAGGTAGTTTAAAAATCAGTGCTACAAGAATATAAAATATCCAAATAATTGTCGACGCAAAGGACGCCTAATTTTTAAATCAGAAGCTTACAAGATGGCTGCATAGCAACCAGCAATTTTAACCAGAGAATCAGCGGTTGGCAAGCAAAGGATTTAGAAGTTTTAAGGTACAGAATTCTAGATTTCCTAGACAGGCCTGTAATGTCATTTCATTTCAATTCTTAAAAGAGTAAATCGAAATAATAAATTCAAACACAGAATATGTGAATGATAATCGGTACCAATAATCTACATTAGCCTTTAATTTAGATAATAATATAAATAAGAAATTCATTCATATTTTTAAAATCATCAGTTTTGAAAAAGCGCAAACAAATTTACCTTTGATTAAAAAAATATATAAATAAAAGAACTCGAGTAACTTTTGTAATTTACTGAAGAAGTAGGGGTGTTATATTTTTGTCATATCATTTGTTAAAATTGTATCCATACAAATTTTTAAGAATTAAATCAACATACATAAAATTGAAAGCAGTGTTATTATTTGAGGAAGTTTAAAAAATATATTTGGTTAAATTATCACAAGAAATAAATTCACTATATACCCTAGAAGCATGGAGTCAGTAGCTGGTCAGATTTAAAAACAATAATAAAAAAACAATTAAAAGGTTATAAATATAATTAGCACCCAACAAAAGAATATAAAGAAAAATATACCAATTTAAGTAAGTAGAAATCAATTTCATTAGCACACAATAAGTAAGTTTATTTAATATTACATTACAAAATTACATTAATTGAAATCATAAGGGATAATAAAACCCAATAAAAATAAACATTATTAATTTAATTAGCACCGAACAGTGTGGCATTAAAATAGAAATTAATTATACTTGGTAAACAATTAATCAAACCGTATCTCCAATCAATACAGGGTAAGCATTATTAATATATATATATATATATATATATATATATATATATATATATATATATATATATATATATATATATATATATATATATATATATAATAATAATAATAATAATATTTTCCGCTGTAAAAAGGAGTGTATGGAAATAAAGCTGAGTTGAAATATTATTAATCAGTGTACGCTCTTTGATTTAACTAAAAAAAAAATGAAAGCTAAAACTGCAAATTTAGGAACTGCGGCCTAGTTTGCACTGAAACAGTAAAAATTGTTGTACTGCAATTTATATTACAGTTTGAAAAAATATATTTGCTTAAGAGAATCAGTTATTACATATAAGAAGTGGACGTTTCAAAAGGCAGTGTAAATATTGACAGCAAAATTAAAGCTGAATTTACTGAGCACTTATCGAAATTAGAAATGTGATATGAGCCAAATTCGGTACTTTTGTTTAGGCAAGGCTTATGACCAATTGATCAAATTGACTTATTGAAATTTGAAGGATTGAATGAAAATTCGCTACCAAAATGCACTTACTGCGTCTCGATTTTTCTTACAAACATGCATCATATTTCGATAAAAATGCAAAAATACAATAATATAAGGGTGCTCGAAAAAAACAATTGTAGGGATCACCAACGATTTGAGGACCACCCTGTGATTGTCATTTTTTTTTATAAGATGCAGCTTAAGACACCCTATAATTAATGTATATATTTTTTTCTCGTATCTTGTATAATAACAATTATATATATATATATATATATATATATATATATATATATATATATATATATATATATATATATATATATATATATATATATATATAAGTATTTTAATATGTTTTTTGTTGATGTTTGTGAAGTAAGGTTAAGATATGTCATGTAAAATGAAAGTGGGGATCAGTGAATTTGACATTGACATTGAATGCAAATTTATTCTAAAGTTCAACGTGTACATAGACAAAACCAATATGTCTATGATCAAGAAAAATGAGATAACAAATTTAAATAGTTTGCTTTGGTTTCAATAATCTGAAATGACAGAAATAATAACTGAATCGCTCTTTTCAAATTGGGTCGTCGTAAGAAGATGTTAGAGCAGTTCAGCAAAAAAATTAAATGAAAATAAGTATTTTCATCGACAAAGTATAGTTTTAAATGTGTGGAAAGTATACAGTAATAAATAGTGTACCTTTTGGGTAGAAAGGTAGTTTAAAAATCAGTGCTACAAGAATATAAAATATCCAAATAATTGTCGACGCAAAGGACGCCTAATTTTTAAATCAGAAGCTTACAAGATGGCTGCATAGCAACCAGCAATTTTAACCAGAGAATCAGCGGTTGGCAAGCAAAGGATTTAGAAGTTTTAAGGTACAGAATTCTAGATTTCCTAGACAGGCCTGTAATGTCATTTCATTTCAATTCTTAAAAGAGTAAATCGAAATAATAAATTCAAACACAGAATATGTGAATGATAATCGGTACCAATAATCTACATTAGCCTTTAATTTAGATAATAATATAAATAAGAAATTCATTCATATTTTTAAAATCATCAGTTTTGAAAAAGCGCAAACAAATTTACCTTTGATTAAAAAAATATATAAATAAAAGAACTCGAGTAACTTTTGTAATTTACTGAAGAAGTAGGGGTGTTATATTTTTGTCATATCATTTGTTAAAATTGTATCCATACAAATTTTTAAGAATTAAATCAACATACATAAAATTGAAAGCAGTGTTATTATTTGAGGAAGTTTAAAAAATATATTTGGTTAAATTATCACAAGAAATAAATTCACTATATACCCTAGAAGCATGGAGTCAGTAGCTGGTCAGATTTAAAAACAATAATAAAAAAACAATTAAAAGGTTATAAATATAATTAGCACCCAACAAAAGAATATAAAGAAAAATATACCAATTTAAGTAAGTAGAAATCAATTTCATTAGCACACAATAAGTAAGTTTATTTAATATTACATTACAAAATTACATTAATTGAAATCATAAGGGATAATAAAACCCAATAAAAATAAACATTATTAATTTAATTAGCACCGAACAGTGTGGCATTAAAATAGAAATTAATTATACTTGGTAAACAATTAATCAAACCGTATCTCCAATCAATACAGGGTAAGCATTATTAATATATATATATATATATATATATATATATATATATATATATATATATATATATATATATATATATATATATATATATATAATAATAATAATAATATTTTCCGCTGTAAAAAGGAGTGTATGGAAATAAAGCTGAGTTGAAATATTATTAATCAGTGTACGCTCTTTGATTTAACTAAAAAAAAAATGAAAGCTAAAACTGCAAATTTAGGAACTGCGGCCTAGTTTGCACTGAAACAGTAAAAATTGTTGTACTGCAATTTATATTACAGTTTGAAAAAATATATTTGCTTAAGAGAATCAGTTATTACATATAAGAAGTGGACGTTTCAAAAGGCAGTGTAAATATTGACAGCAAAATTAAAGCTGAATTTACTGAGCACTTATCGAAATTAGAAATGTGATATGAGCCAAATTCGGTACTTTTGTTTAGGCAAGGCTTATGACCAATTGATCAAATTGACTTATTGAAATTTGAAGGATTGAATGAAAATTCGCTACCAAAATGCACTTACTGCGTCTCGATTTTTCTTACAAACATGCATCATATTTCGATAAAAATGCAAAAATACAATAATATAAGGGTGCTCGAAAAAAACAATTGTAGGGATCACCAACGATTTGAGGACCACCCTGTGATTGTCATTTTTTTTTATAAGATGCAGCTTAAGACACCCTATAATTAATGTATATATTTTTTTCTCGTATCTTGTATAATAACAATTATATTGAGCTTTACCGTAGAAATGCGTCACCTTGTATATAAGCAAACAGCTAAAAACTGAAAGTAAACCCGGATCTTTTTAAAGTTCAAGTGTCGCGGTCTTCCCAGTAACGAATTTTTTCTACGAAAATTAGCTAAAAATTATAGACCGTTAAACCATAAACTTAACTAAACCAACAGCCAAAGAAATGAATTTTCTGTAAATATTTTAGTAAAATGAAGGACAATGGCGGTTGAAGCTGAAATTTAAGGGTTTGCAGAACTCTTCTTGCGACATTTTCTTTACGTAATCCGTATTTGTTTCAGGTTCTTTGCTTAAATGTTGCGAATTGTGACGTTTCAAATCGCGACTTTGACGTTTTGAGGAAAGCACATTTTTTTTTCTTTGAATGTCTATAACTTTTTTGCCTTTTAATTTACAAACCTAGATTTTGGAACGTGGCTCACTATTTATAATACAAACACGCGTGCCAATTTGGTTGCCTTTACTTTGTTATCTTTTGAGATATAATTTTTTTTCCGAAAGAAAATAGATAATTTTCCGGGACAACCTGGATCAATGTTACTGGCTAACGAATTTATCCAAGCCACTTGCAAAAAGAAGGTACTCGCCCAATTTTATCAAATAAAAATCGGCCCATATATATATATATATATATATATATATATATATATATATATATATATATATATATATATGTATATATATATATATATATATATATATATATATATATATATATATATATATATATATATATAACAAATGTATCATTGGAATCTCCTGGAATCCAGTCTACCTAAAGTTTAAACATACCGTCCACATATAGTCCACACTTTCAACATCTTCTTCAAATGCTGATTAGCGACGCTGCTTAATTAGCGAGGGTGGGATCAATCTACCTGAAAATCATTTGGGATAGAAAACAAGCTCTTTTTCCTCCAATGATGGCACTTCCGGTTATACAGGATGTTAACTTGCTTATTTTAAGTATGACACACTATATATTATTACATTTCTAGATTCCACGCGAAATTTTATACACATTGTTCTATACTAAGTCCAATCATTTTGGACGTATCTCAAATTTTGTGTCAAATATGACGTTTGCAGGTCTAAACATAACTATCAATTTCTCCTATGACATTTATCATTTAATTGGGGTAGGCTTGTGATGTTATTTTGACAATAAATAAGTACAGGTGATCAAAAACTCACATGGAAAAAATAGTTAAAAGCCTTTATTTAAATGGAAACCCCATATTTTTATTATCTTATGCAGCATTAAAAACAGGGTAACTATATAAGGTTGTCTATGCCAAAAATTTTTAATTTTCGAAGTATTGACAATTTAACATTTTTATATTGTAAAAATGTTATACGGCTTTCAGGTTTTGTTGTTAGTTAGCCATGATGGCGACGCGTGTCAAAATAAAACTATCGAACAACCTCTATATTTTTACATTTCTAAATTATACAAAAAAAATAATGCCATATTATCTAGCATGCCCTATACGAAAATGTTACGGTTTACGTGGAATTCATTAATTTTTTTTCTTTTTCTTTTGACAGATGCAGACTATATAAAAACCGAATACATATCGCTTCTCGACCCTATGGCTAAGATCATAGTGTATATCAGAGAGATGGTAGTTTTTTCTGATATAGTTCATGAAAGGCAAAGCCTCTGCATCTTTAAGACGTTATAAATCAGATTGTTGTGCTACAAGATGGACGTTTACTCGCTTCTTGAATAGTTGGAGATTAGATGTCCTCGGAAAAATGTCTGCCGGGAGGGCATTCCAAAACTTGGGTGCTCTCGTAGCAAACCGTTCGACAAGTGGGTAATTTGACACTAAAAGCATGTGCCTTTCGACTAAAACGGGTTGGCAGATTAAATGTAGCAAGCGGAGGTACTAACGGACCAGTTTTAAAGGAGCAATGGAGATAGTAATATTGATAGAAGAGGCAGAGATCTCCAACCTTTCTCATTGGTCGCGAGAAGCAGAATTGACTGTGATAGATGAACCTAATATAAGTCGAACAGTTCGTTACTGAATAGAATCGGAATGGACAAGTTTGTATTTGGAGCAGCACCCCATACATGAGAACAATGTTTTACTGAATGAAGAATTGGAACCTGTGATGCGCACTGATGAGTACACTTGGAGAAACCCAAATCACCACAACACATATTTTTTAAAAACCTAACTAACTAATAACATTATTTCATCCTCTGATGCGGCTAACGTTGTTAGCGCAACGATCGTTAGGTCTTCAAAAATGATGTGTTGCGGTGATTTGGATTTCTCCAAGTGTACTTAACAATGTTCCAACTGTGGACGTATCTGTGCTTTATACAGCGCCAAAAGATGCGTTGATTATGACAAAGGTTTAACCCGAAATATAAACCCAAGCATCTTTGCTGTTTTAGCAACATTGGAAACGTAGTTGCCAGCCAAGATCTTCTGCAACAGTTGTACCCAATCCTGAGATTGTGAGTTTTTGGGCAGTATTTCGCCAGCCATCTAAGGAGCTAAAAGCAGATATTGGGCGAGTCGATGGGAACGTGCTGTGAAGAGTACTATCATCAGCGAACCTGTAGGTCGGATTGTTATTTGTTGACAGAAGGCCATTTGCATGCAAAAGAAAAAGTGTCAGAGCCAAAACGGAACCCTGTGGAGCACCCGCATAAATTTTAAATTCATATGATGAGGCACCATTAATAACAACATTCAGGGAACTCTCCTTCAGAAAACTAGATAACCATAGGTAAAGTTTCAAAGAATGATAAAAGTATATTGAGGTCTGCCGTATGCCAGACCCGATTGAATGCTTTAGAAATATACAGCATGACCTTATCTTAGTTTTTCGAGAGCAGAACTCCAAAGATGAGTGACGTATGTTAGAATATCGCCAGTAGATCGGTTTGGACAAAAGCCGTATTGGAGATCACTTAGTGATTGTTAGAGGTATTTTATAAGCTATATATAACTTTCTCAATAGCTTTAGACAAAACTGATAGGATGGAAATTGGACCGTAGTTCCCTACGTCGGATTGGTCTCCCTTTTCAGGGGCAGGCTGAACTTGAGCTCGTTTCCAGGAAGATGTAAATACCCCCATCTCATAAGTCATCAAAAAAGGCGACATAAAATTTTGGTTAGTTCAGGAGCACACATTCAACCAGAACCTGATGGCGTCTTGGTGTCTAAAATTTACAATATGTGCGTAATAGTACGATGCCTACAAATATCTTTCCACTTTATAGCTGGAGTAGTTGGTGGGGGACTTTAACGTGAAATTAGTAGCAAACACACGTGCGAATAAGTCGGCCTTTTCTTATACAGCAAATACTCCATCATTTGAGGCAAGGGGAGGAAAGGAGCTGATGGTGAAATTTCTAATTATAATTTTTACCACCAACCAGAAATGTCTGGTGAGATTGTCTGCTTGCACCTGTTCCTTGACAATACAGAGGTGTCGTGGGTTTTGCTGCTCAGGTTTTTGCGCCAAAGATTGTGGGCAGAATTTTATTTTTAACTACTGCTTTTCGGCAAGCTTTATTGAACCATGGTTATGATTTGGAATTAAGATGTTTTGATGAATAAGGAATATAAGTTTCTATGCCCAATAAGATAATTTCAGTAAAGTAATTGGCGCATTCTGTGGGATTATTAGTTCGAAAACAGACATCTGCCCCAGGAAACTAGGAGAAAGAATTCCTTAATTCCTCTCATTGAGCATATTGATAATACCAGATTTGCCTAGGAGAGCCGATGTTAGTCAGGGTCACTTTTAATTTATATATATATATATATATATATATATATATATATATATATATATATATATATATATATATATATATATATATATATATATATATATATATATATGTATATATATATATATATATATTTATTTATTTATTTATTTATTTATTTGTGTGTGTGTGCATCACACCGACAACTCAAAAAATAATGGAGCGATTTTGATCAAATTTTCTGACTTTCATTGCTTTTGTAAGTGGCTTGGACAAGTATGTTAGCGAGGAAAATCGGCCCAGGTTTTTCCGGAAGATTTTGTGTTTTCTTTAGGAAAACTTTATATCTCCGGAAATAACAAAGTAATGGCAACCAAATTTGGTACGCGTGTTGGTATTATAAAGAGAACCATATACCAAAATTTAGGTCTGTAAGTTTAAAGGTACAAAAGTTATGCGCATTTAAAGAAAAAAATTGGGTTTTCCTCAAAACGTCAAGGTCGCGATTTGAAACGTCAAAATTGGCAACATTTAGGCAAAGAACGTGAAACAAATACGGATTATGTAAAGTAAATGTCGCAAGAAGAGTTTTCTGCAAACCCTCAAGTTTCAACTTCAACCGTCATTGCCCTTCATTTTACTAAAATATTTACAGAAAATTATTTTCAAATAGACGCTTTCTCCCTGGCATCGGTGATTGGCCATAGTCGCGGAAATTAAAGAAACAAAACACACACCTACCAAAATTCAGATTTCTAAGTTTAAAGAAAAAAAGTAAAACACATTTAATGAAACACATCTTTGGTGCCACTAGGGGACACAAGGCGAAAATATTATGTGTGGTAAAGAAAATCAATTAAATAATAGGGAAAAAATTTATTAAGTCCTACCCGAACAATTTCTTTAAAAAATTTTGAGTTTTTCTTTTGAAAATGCCAAACTGAATAAATATTCTGCAACTGGCAAATATTGCATTTAATGTCTTTAAAAAGGTCCTGGATTTGCAGGAATCTTCAAAACACAATATTGATTTCTGTTAATTAACATTTAAAATAATCTGTACTTATGTTAATATGTATGTTCCAGCATAACTCTGGAATGCCTGACGATATTTCAACCAAACTTGGCACACATATGACTTACCATATGGAAAACATACTATGAAGGTAAGACACCACTAGCCACCCTGGCGTTGTGGTCTGAAGGAGGTGACGCGTAAAAATACTGATATTATTGTTGATCTTATATTTTTCGGGGTCGTTAGAATGAATAGTGACACACCTGATGCCGTATGAAAATACTGTGGAGGTGAAATATGTCGAAAATTGTCAACTTCTGGTTGGGTGATCGGTTTGTGTTTGTAGAAAACATTTTTAAAGACCAATTTTTGTTAAAAGTTTTTTGAAAATCTTGTTTTATCGAAAAAAAATTTTTGCCAATTTTTGTAGATCTTTTTTTAAATTTTCGTTGACATCTTTTTTGGCAAGTGAAGTTTAATGCATAGGTAAATCTTTTTTATCATTTAAAAACTTTGCTTTTTGTGCACTCTTCATCTCCGGAAAGAAGGCAAATAAAGGTCTATAGGTATAACTCAATTTTCTATAAAGCTAGAAACTTAAAAATTTTTTGTGTACCAACTAGTCTCTATCAAGGCAATTTGTGTTCATAATTTTACTAAAATAACTAGTTGGCTAACAAACTTTCTAAGCAATTTACAAAATGAAGAGTACCCACCCAACCTATGATTTTACCCTTTATTATTCCGGTGGATATGTTTGTTAGCCAATTCATTGATTGTTGTTGCCCTTACTTGGTGAAACTGGTCCATACCACATATATACTGGCAGACTACTTCTCTGACTTCACTGTTGGGTTTGGTTTCTGTAAGTGAAGAACGTAGCCAGCGCGTAAGCAACTGGGACAAGATGACTTTCTGAATTCTAGATGTTCTAGGATGTTCTTCAACGATTCTATAACCGGTTTCGATGCTCTTGATAGCACCCCATAATTTTAAAGAATTCTTTGATCAAAACATCATAATATAGCAACATATCTTTATTTGTAGTTTTCATGATTTCGTATTAATTCAATATTTATCTGGCTTAGGATGCTGTTAAGAGCAGCGGAACCGGTTCAAGAAGCTTTGAAGAATATCCTAGAACATCTAGAATTCAAAAGGTCCTCTTGTTCCAGTTATCTTACGCGCTGGCTAAGTCCTTCACTTACAGAAACCAAACTCAACAGTAAAGCCAGTAAAATAGTCTTCCAGTATCTATGTAGTTTGGTAGCCAAGCCAATGCAACCAATTTAACCACAAACAATTTGTATTTCCGAAATTATTATCTTGCTATTTTTCGTTATTGTAATATTTTAACGAAACTTCGCTACCATAACACACTTACTGCTCCAAACTTTTTAGTTCCAGATTGATTTCGTAGTCCTTGCTTAAAAGTCTAAAACCATACCTAATAATTTTTTATTTAATATGTGAGATCAAATATATAGCTTATTGAACTGATTATTCGTGCACACATCCTCTCCATTTTATTTAGAGCTTCACTGTTACCCGGGGTCTTTTCTGTTAGTTTTGGGCAGTTTTTTATGTGCACGCCATTCAGATACTTTACGCTACTAAGGTTTACGCGATACCAAATAGACTACTGTATATTCTACTGTACAGACTTGCACTTTATGTATTCATAGCACTACGGTACAAAATATGTCCACCATGTTGGAGTTGTCATCAATTTATTAAATTGAACTAAAAATTTCAAATCTACGACAACGAGAACCCCCAGATATCGATTTTCAGTCGAATTGGACCAAAAATGACAAAATTCTTTGTTAACATATCAACTTTAGAAAGCGCCGATCTAATGACTTTAGTTTTGATGCATACAATCCTTATAACGAGCCAAATCTGAATGCTTAAAGACGTTTCTTTGTTTTTTACAATATCTGCTTTTAGTTGAAAAAAATGTTATATACATATATTTTGTTATCAATATCTGTTGAACTAATTAATTTTAGAATTATGGCATATTTTCAAAAACGCTTCTTTCTATAGTTATTCGTTAAGAAAATCTCAAGATATAAATGTAAAGAAGTGGCCCCAGAAGTGTCTAATTCATATCTAGTAATTTTGTTGTTAAAGTAAAGTACATATTTAAAAATGGGAATCAGTGCGTCCATTTATAAAATGTTTGAAAAGAACTTATTCTAGAGGTATAGGACATACATAAGTATCCTGCAAAAATATATTTTGCCTGTACGAAAAGGTTAGACTAACTTACCTTATCAATGGAAAACCTCCTCGGCCTTTTGACTCATCGTCAACTACTTTATAAAGTCCTCCAAGATGAAAGTAATATCCAACGGCAGATTTATCCGTTAAGTTTATTACTCCAGACGGCTTATAATTGTCGTAACACATATTTGTAGTCAATGTATAGTTAAATATAATGTCATCATCCCATAGGACATTTTTAAATGTTTGACAGCTCATAGATGATATCCTTATAGCCTCCGTATGAATTTCAGGAGAAGACAAGCTAAAGTCACATAACGTTGGATTGTAAAATCTAACATTGCAGTATCCATTTTCTATTTTTGGCACAGTCTCTGTCATTGCAAAATTTGTCACTATATAAAGAATCACACAACTTACACATGCAAAAAAACAGCCAATTAACATCTGTCTAACAACGTCAATAAAATTCTTCCTATATGCGTAGACTACAATATATAGGATTGCCGAAACTAGACCCATCCAAGAAGTAAATAAAGCAACCTGTTCTGGTAACATTTCGTAAAATTTTAATGTTCCTCTCATTCGAGATGCGATTAGTACCCAAGTAGTTGATTGGATAAAGTATAACATCCAGTATACTATATGGGGTAAAAGCAGTACTAAGGTGTTGATTGATTTTTTACTGTAATTTACTACTTCCCGGCCATATTTCTCCAAAGAGTTATCAAGCCAATATTCCTTGCCAGTTTTAGTTGCACTGCATCGTATACTTAATGCATGCTGAAAAGAAAAAACAAAAACATATAAATGCACGTTTAAAGCATGTGCTTAAAACTGATGGTTTATAAAAATTTACAGATGCTTTTTCTTAACATTTGAAGCATAAACCGTAGTCTATTAGGAATATAATTGGACCCCTCTATACAGAAAGCAGCCAACCCCAAAAGTGCAGATGTAAAAAGATTACTGTTAAATTTGGTAGGGTATATTTTTGACCTTAAAAATTAGCATACAGACGCTGTACTGTTCAAATTAGATAAGTTATTAGAATAAACAAAGAATAGGACTTGTAAGATTTCTTTTAGAAAAAATGGATTGATTCTTTTATGCTTTTCAACAAATCATAAAATACCTGACTGGTTCTATTAGGATATTTAAACGACGGCTATTTCGGAAAATTTATTATTAAAAGATCGTTCTATTTTAAACAACATTGAATTATCCACCATCAAATGCCAACATTCATTTACATAAAACAATCTCTGTTAGTGAGTACTTTCTTATGTATTTCCTTTTACTTCGGGGCCCTACTTAACTTTTCTTCGTTTCTCCTTTGGCAACGGTTCCCGAAAATGCAGTTTGTGCTGAATATGACCCTGGTTCTCATAACTTATACTTAGATGACAGATTAGAAAGAAAAGGGGATCGAAGAAAACATTTAGGTAACAGTCCGAAGACAGAAAAATAAAATATTTCACATCATTGACTACAAAATCACCCTCAACCAATTATAAATAGTAGAAGGTTAAAATAGTATTGAGAAGACGTTGCATATATATTTGGAGCGACGGCCAAGCGGAATTTACAAGAAAGACTTGTAGTGAGATATACCTTGTTGCCCCAAAACGCTATATATAAACAGCTAATTGATAATTTTATACAAACAGGAAGACCCCAGAAATATATACATTCTTTGTAATATAAAAATAACCTTATAAAAAACAATATAAAATTATAAAGTTTTTGAGAAGCATCACTTTAGACAAACCAATCGTGTAATAATTGTAAATTAGAGTTTTGTTAAATAATTATAATTAGATTAGAGACAGTTTAACTAGATATATCATTTGAGTGTTAACATATTCAGTTCATTTTCTTTTATTGTGTTTATATTTTAATTTATGTTTTATTATATTTAACATTGTAAAACCTGCGTTATCATTTCATTCACCCATTCATCAACAATTCGTCCTTTTCCAGGAAAAAAAAATTATTTAATTAAAATTTTTGTTTGTCAACTTCATTGGCAACAAATTTAAATAGTGCCTGAACTCTCACTGAGAAACAAAAATATCTTAATAAAATATAAAAACACACTTTATTTTTACAGTAATAAATGGCGCGGTCAACGTAAGGCTTTTAGCGGCACAAAAAGGACTGGATCATTTTAAAATTCTAAATTTGGAGAAAACTAAATTGAAAATAGAAAACTGTAATCGACAATACAACGTTGCTAGATTAGGTTCACAAATAATTTATAATTTCTGAAGTATATATTTTGTTTTATCTAATACGTATATTCCATTTGTGTGGTACTTTACAAACATATTATTAACTAACAAAAATCATAGATAAGTCACATCACATCACGATAAATATCGCATGGTTATGGATTGATTAATGTCATTCGCCCACGGAATTTAGTGTGTGATAGTTCTACTGTGTGGTGGAAAATTGTATATGAATTAAGTTTTAAATTTTAACCCATATTTTAAATAAATTCAATCATGTCAGATAAAAATTACAAGAAGGTGCCAAACAAAAAACAAACAATACAAACCCAAAAAGAAAATGAGGAGAAAGTGTTAACCACAAGGATTGATATGTCAGTAATCATACAAATGTTAACAATGATACAGTAACATAATAAAAAAGTAGTAAAAGAACAAGAGGAAAGAGATAAACAATTGGTTAAACAGATCCAAGACAACATAATCGACCTCAAGCAAGATGTAGCAAGATGTAGTAAATAAGCTACATGAGACGAAAACTGAAATCTGTTCCATGGTAGAGAAAAAGATTGAAGAATCTGACAAGAAGATCTAAGATTTAAAATTAGATATTCAAAAACTCAGTCAAAACGTTCATATTTTTAACATATAAGGAAAACTAGAATTACATTTTCAAGAAGAGGAAGTGTCGAAGAAAGTCATCACCAAAAAGGTCAACAGATTAGGGCAAAAGATATTAAACGAAGAACAGAATTTAAGCAGAAAGGAAGAAATGAGAAATTCACAGAAAACACCTGTTGTCTACGTCAGGTATAGTGTCATACTAACAGCAGAACTGGGGATATCTGTACATGGGTATGTACAACGGGTGCATTCAAAAGTTTTCGTGAGGTTGATAAAAAATTCTGTGAGAAACATATCAAGCTTTGAAAACATAAAGGAAATCCTAAGGAAAAATCTGACTCGTACAACAGCAATGCGGTTCGCAGTAGGAGAAGAAATAATAAATGATATACAATTAATCAAGGAGAAATTCTTAAACCAATTTTGGTGACAGGCCTAACAGTCAATTTGTCGAGAACGATTGTATTATGGTAAGTGCCATAGCGAGAAACCTCAGAGAAGATGGAAAATTAGGGATCAACAGCGATGGAAGAAAATTTTGAAAATAGTAAAAACGAGAGTCAATAGAACCAGAAAGAAATGGGTACTGCGGGAACAGAAAAAAGTAAAAAAGAGAACTCTATTTCATAAAGGTGACTTAGTAGGGGTAAAAAGTATGCAGGTGGCGAACAGGTGGAAAGACAAATGTGGCAAGGTACAACTACAACTAAAAGGGCTTTACAGGGACAGACAGTTATCTGTTGAGACACCTGAACAGTACAACGACAACATGCGTAAATTTTTTTACATCAGTCAAATATTTAAATATGTATCCGATTCAAAGGAAAAATTACGAAAAATATTTTAAAAAGTATGTTAATCACGTCAGTCCAAAAAACGGTATAAGATAGTTAGGGAAAACTTAATCAATTACGTATATCAATTAGTTCATAAGTAGGTTGTAGATTTCATTTGTATATAATAGGGTAAGTTTTTTTTTCATTTTGTAATTAATACTAGGTGATCCCAATTACTTCTCACTAACTGAATAATCTAGTAGAATCGTTGTCAAACTTTTGGGACAGCTTATAAATTAAAATGAAATTAATATTATTTTTAACAAAACAAGTTGAAAAGGAGCAAAATTTTACCGGTATTGAGAAGAATTACTTTAGAAAAGTATTTGGGTAATTGTTATGATATCATAGATATTGAAATATGTTCGTCGTTAATTGATTATCAGGATAATAAAAACAAACAAATAATATTAAAAAAATTTTGGTCGATGTGAGGGGAATAATACCTTGTAAAATAAATTTGTTGAGGTAGAGTATGTTCCTACAGGACAAGTAACAACAATGCAAAATTTTTTAATTCACACAAATGAAATCGTTTGTAAATTAAAAAAAAACGAATCAGAAGTAAATTTGTGAGCCTTTAGAGTTGAGAAAAAACGTAATATGAATGAAATTCAGTATTTAGTTTTCAATTATAAATTCCAATACTCATAAGAACGAAATGAAAGCAAAGCTTTTTAAAATATATTATTAACTAACTGTATATCCATAACGATCAATATGAAATTAATAGTAAAAAAATAAAATCAAGCGTGCAGAAGGAAAGAAAATTTGTTAAAAAAGAGATGACAGATTAGAAAGAAAAGGGGATCGAAGAAAACATTTAGTAACAGTCCGAAGACAGAAAATAAAATATTTCACATCATTGCCTACAAAATCACCATCAACAAATTATAGAGTAGTAGAAGGTTAAAATAGTATTAAGAAGACGTTGCATATATATTTGGAGCGACGGACAAGCGAAATTTACATGGAAGAATTGTGGTGAGATATAGCTTGTTGCTTCAAAACTCTATATATAAACAGCTAATTTATAGTTTTATACAATTGAGAAGACCCCAGAAATATATACATTCTTTGTCATATCAAAATAACCTAACAAAAAAACAACAAACTTAGAAAGTTTTTGAGAAGCATCACTTTAGAAAAACAAGTCTTGTAATAATTTAAAATAGAGTTTAGTTAAATAATTATAATTATATTAGACAGTTTAACTAGATATATCATTTGAGTGTTAACATATTCAGTTCATTTTCTTTTATTGTGTTTATATTTTAATTTATGTTTTATTATATTTAACATTGTAAAACCTGCGTTTTCATTCACCCATTCATCAACAATTAGTCCTTTTCCAGGAAAAAAATTATTTGATTAAAATTTTTGTTTGTCAACTTCATTGGTAACAAATTTGAATAGTGCCTGAACTCTCACTGAGAAACAAAAATATCTTAATAAAATATAAAAACACACTTTATTTTTACAGTAATAATATATGCACATATATATATATATATATATATATATATATATATATATATATATATATATATATATATATATATATATATATATATATCAAATGACGGAGGACTTTGTAGGTCAACAAGAGCTACCATTTAAAAGCCTTTTTAAATATACAAGATGGTCTAATAAAGTGTGACACGTCAAAGTTATGTTTTTCGAATAGAACACTATGTATCTGATAACGATTTTGAACTCCACGAAAACGAAAGACCCACCTACCGTTTGTCAGATATCTTGATTTTACGATGAATATGAGGTTTTGAAAAAAAATCCCATCTTCAATCTAAGACAATATAGAAAGGAAAACTCACTAGCCTGCTACGCTGGAGTCCATCAACCACTGTAGTCAATACTACGCAATAATTTGCAGGGTGTTGAAAAATTCAATTATATTGCCACATTCAAAGTAGATTATCTTGTTAAACAGAACACCCTGTCTTTTGTTGATCCATCCCATCGAAAAAGTAATTACCTTTTATATGACACTAGGGTTCCCTATACCCAAGTGCAATGGCTTTCATGCTATTTATACTTTTATGATTGTAAATACCATTTTCACATTTAAACGCAACTTTCAAACACAATCTAATTTGCTACAGTCCTTTTTGACAGATCTTTCAAATCAAAATCCTGTTAATATATTCAAATATGAAACAGTTCTCACTCTAAGGGAGAAGATACATGTTATCATACATTGTAGAATATATGTAAAATTGTCTTCTGGCATCAAGAATCTGCGTTCAAAAATATCCCCCTCGAGAACATCCAAGAGAACAGGGGTTTGACACATTATTAAGAAAATTTCGTGTTAGTTGTAGTGTTGCATACGAAAAACTAAGCAAAACTAAGCCAATTACTGGTGATAGTCAGAACGAGCTGAGTGTACTGTCTGTTATGGAAAATCCAACCACCAGCACTGGAAAAATGTCCAATAAAATGCCATTTTTACATTTAAATGCAACTTTCAAACACAATCTAATTTGCTACAGTCCTTTTTGACAGATCTTTCAAATCAAAATCCTGTTAATATATTCAAATATAAAACAGTTCTCACTCTATGGGAGAAGATACATGTTACCATGCATTGTAGATATATGTAAAATTGTCTTCTGGCATTAAGAGTCTGCGCTCAAAAATATCCCGATCGAGAACATCCACGAGAACATGGGTTTGGTACATTATTGAGAAGATTTCGTCTTAGTGGTAGTGTTGCATACGAAAAACTAAGCAAAACTAAGCCAATTACTGGTGATAGTTAGAACTAGCTGCGTGTACTACTGTCTGTTATGGAAAATCCAACCACCAGCACTAGAAAAATTTCCAATGAAATAGGATTAAGTCGAATAATTGGAGTGTAAGAGATTTCATTACGTGTTGATGTTTTTCCTTGTCGGTTCTCGGTAATATTGGAGATGGTCTCGTTTTTCTCAACTGTGTATCATTTATTAACAAATCCACTTTCCACAATAATGGACTAGTAAATCGACATAATTTTTTATGATACAGAAAATAAGCATTTTTTCGCACTATCGATAGGCAACCGCGATGGAGTGTTTACGTTCGGGGAGGTATCATAGGCGATCATGTTATCGGATCATATTATTTTTTCTTATTACAAGTAGTGAGTTTCCTTTCGATATTATCTTACATGGAAGATGAGATTTTTTTTCGAAAACCTCATATTCATCGAAAAATCAAAATATTTGACCAACGGTAATATATAGGTATGGGGATCCGTGAGGAAAGTGGACCTTATTTCGTCCGTAGAGTTCAAATAGTTATCAAACACATGGTGTCTCATAAGAAAAAATCTGGACGCAGCAAGTGCGTTATGGAAGTGAATTTTCATAAAAATGTTTTTAATAGCAAATGCGAGCAGGCACCAATCTGATTACGGGTATAGCCTACGTAGTAGAAACAATGTACTATATTTTATAAAAATTACTTATTGTTTGAAAATGTACAAAAATTTTCCGAAAATAAACTTAAATGTTGGTTTCCTAGCCAACAAACCTTACGTTAATAGCAAATTGAGTTATTGAAATTTGAAGGATTTAATGAATATTCGCTACCAAAACGCACTTACTGCATCCAGAGTTTTCTTACAAACATGCATCATATTTCGATAAAAAATGCAAAAATTCATTAGCGAATTTGTTCTTCGAAAATTGGCTAAAAAGTATGGATCGTTAAACCATAAACTTAACTAAACCTACAGCGAAAGCATCCACTTAACTAAACCGACAGCCAACGCATCAGGGAAAGGGTCTATTGGAAATGAAGTTTCTGTAAATATTGTAGTAAAATGAAGGGCAAAGACGGTTGAAGTTGAAATTTAAGGGTTCGCAGAACATTCTTCTTGCAACATTTTCTTTTTACAATCCGTATTTGTTTCACGTTATTTGCCTATACATTGCTAATTTTGACGTTTCAAAACGCGACTTTGACGTTTTGAAGAAAACACCAACATTTTTTTTAACTGCCCATAACTTTTTTGTCTTTAAACCTAGAGACCTAAATTTTGGTACGTGGTTTATAATACAAATACGCGTACCACGTAGGTTGCACTTACTTTGTTATTTCCGGAGATATAAATTTTTTTAGAAAGAAAACAGAACATTTTCCGAGAAAATCTAGGCCGATTTTCCCAACGAACTCATCCAAGTGACTCGCAAAAGGAAGGTACTCACCAAATTTGATCAAGATCGGCCCATTAATTTTTTGAGTTATTGGTGTGATACATATATATATATATATATATATATATATATATATATATATATATATATATATATATATATATATATATATATATATATATATATATATATATATATATATATATATATATATATATATATATATATATATATATATATATATATATATATATATATTTATTTATAAATTCAAAAGTCGGGATCTCCTCATTAGTGAATTTTTTTTTAAATTCACTAAAAATATAACTTTGAGGTATCACACTTTATTAGACCAGCCTGTATATCTGAAAATAATATTAGATTGTAGCCCTTGTTGACATAATCCTCTGCCATCAAACATTATATATAAAGAAATATATAGACGTGAGACTCCGTGCCGTTAGTCGTGGGTATCCACATGACAGTATACTGGAACCGATCCTCTTCAACATATGCATAAATGAATTTTATATTTTATCTATAAAGGCAAAGCAATAACTAAAATAAAGTAAAAATAAAGTCGAAAGTGGTTTTGAGATAATAAAGGATTGGTTTGATATAAACTTCTTAGCTCTATTAAGAAAACGAAATATATACCGTTTGCGACATACCAGAGTACTTTACCTGAGTTTTCGTTCCTGACGTTCAACAAACATTGCCCAAGTGAGTTAACAATAAAACAGAAAGAACATATAATCTATTTGGGGATAATGATAGATAAAGATCTGAAATGGAATAAACAGGTCGAGTATGTGACAAGAAACATAAGAGCTTTATTATATAGATCCAAATTCCTAAGGCAATACTTCGGTATAAAAGAAGTGACGTTATTATACATTTATCTGGTGCAATCAGAGTTATCATATGGAATTATAGGGTGAGAAAGCGCCACAGATAACGTATTTAGTGAACCAGATGTCATATAGAAATGGGTGCTAAGAATAATATTTCGTAAACGAATACCATAGTGAAAATCTCTTCGAGGAAGCTAATGTTCTTAGTTGCAAAAAATTATATATGTATGCTCTTTTAATGGAAATGTGTAAACATCTGCAGAATTTTTTTGTCTTTGACTATGGTTACGGCAGGAGATATAAGAATTTATGTAGAAAAAAAAATATCAACAGCATTGGATAGAGAAGTCACATTTACCTGGGTCCAAAAGTGTTCAATATGATTCCAGAAGAAATAAAATGTTGTTACTCTGCTCAGAAGTTAAAAAAATTATAACAATGGTAACTTGATTTAACTAAGAGAGAAGTCGATAATATTATCAGTCTGAATTAAAGGAGGAAATAAAATAATAACTGTTCCCTTTTGTTGTCATTGCCGTGGTTTTCGATAAGGTTTTCATGTGGAGTGCCTAATGTTTTTTTCACCTAATCATTCTGGCGTTTTCGTTGATTTTGGTTTATACATTCTGTGTAAAGTGATGCTCTGCTTTTGTTATACTGTGTTAATTTGTCTTGCTGTTTTGTGTGTGTATGTGGGTGCATTTGTGTACGCACGCGTTCCAAAAAAGAAAAAAATGTAACTACTGATATATTAATGATAAATGTAGCTATATAATTGGGAACTCACAAATAAGTGCGTTAAAAGCACTTCGTGAGTGTTTAGTTTACTTATTTTTATTCACATTGTTATAGTTTCTTTAATCGGTGCTGTTTAAATATGAATAAACTTTTATTATGTGTATATGTGTGCATATGTGTATGCGTGTGTGCGAAAAAACTCAACGGTAACTACCTTCTGTTTTTGTGAACTAATGTATAGTTAAGAATTTACAAATACGTGCTTTAGAAGCACTTCGTGAGTGTTTAGTTTTCGCTATTTCGTTTATTCACATAGTTTACCACGTATCAAAATTGAGGATTCTAATTCCCATTAAAATCATTAGTTCAATTTCCTAAATGAGTCAGGATTAGGATTTGAAATATTTTAACAAATATCCGCTACCATAATGCACTTGCTTCATCCAGGTTTTCTTTCAATACTTTCTTAGTATTTAAATAAACATTTTTTAAGAAAACAATGAAGGTTAACGAAAAATTTCTATACCCTAACGTAATTGCTGCGTCTACACTTTTTTAAGCTAATATAATACTGTAGCATTCCATGTGAGACTAGCAAAAAATATCTACTTTAAATTTATGTTTACAAATATGAAGAGGAATGAAATGAAGCAACAATTAAACATAAATTAAGAACTTATCAAATACATGTCACAATAAGCACCCATGGAGAACCCAAATCACCACAACACATTTAAAAAACCTGACGATCGTTTCACTAACCAAGTTAGCGTCATCAAGTTATCGTCTTCTGAATTATTTATCCTCTGATGACGCTAACTTGATTCGTCAGGTTTAAAAAAATGTGTTGTGGTGATTTGGGTTGTCCAAGTGTCCTTATCAGTGCTCATCACAGGTTCCAATCTTCACTTAATGTCACAATATTTTGTTTTACAGAGACCGTATTTGTTTCAGGATCTTCGTTTGAAAATCACTTAATGTGACATTTACCACTGGAAACTAGTAAAAACGGTTTCTTTCAAATAAATTTTCTGCAAACATTTCTATCACATGACTGTTGAAACAGAAAGATAAGATCTTATGAAACACAATACATGCGACATTTATTCTTTAAAAACTGGGTCTGCTACAAAATATTTGTTTAAAAATCGACAATTTTTACACTTAATTCTGAAAAAGAAAGATTCGCTTCTTGCCTCGTGATTAATTAAGACTTACCGACTTGCCAAATATTTTAGAGAATGTAAGTAGTCACAATTTCTACCTTATTATTATAAATATTGCTTATAAAACATTCAAATGCAGTGAGTGCGTTACGGTAGCGACTTTATATCAAAATCTAATCAACTCGATTTTCTATTATTATAGCGACTTTAGTTTAGGTGTGTGCTTCTGTTAAGGCCACATGTATACCAAATTTCATCAAAATAGCTTTATTATTTTCGGAGATATATTTTTTGCGTAGAAAAATTGTTTTTTAAATTGACTAAACTAGGGTGGTTATAGAACTGAAAAATGAGAGCAGCAAAATATGTTCCCTAGTCTGTAAAATTAGCATATGGCTTCAGCTCAAGCTTAAGCTTACAGCTCCGACTAAAAATATTGAAATCGGTTTGGTTTCATAATTAATTAAATGTGACAGGTGTTAATAATTACCTTTTTAGTGAATTTTTATTTTAAAAAATTCATTAATAGAGAGGTATCGATGGTGAGACTTTGCAAAAATGTTTTTAAATCAGTGCGAACTAAGAGCCCTAGAACCCATATCCGGGGTCGGTGTCAATTTTTATATGATTATATATATATATATATATATATATATATATATATATATATATATATATATATATATATATATATATATGTGTGTGTGTGTGTGTGTGTGTGTGTATAATATGACAAGGTTTTCCGGGAAGATTTTGAGTTTTCTTTTGAAAAAAATTACACAGATATTCTAATGAAATCTGGTATATATGTTGCCTTAAGAAAGATCTTACGACATACCAACATTTAATTTTCTAAGTTTATAGAAAATTGAGTTATTCCAATTTAGAGTTTTCTTTTGAAAAAAATGTTTTTCTCCGAAAATTACATAGCTATTTTAATGAAATTTTGTAAATATGTTGCCTTGTGAAGGACCTTACTACGTACCAAAATTCAACTTTCTAAGTTTATTGAACATTGAGTTACTAAAATTTGAAGCATCTAATAAAAATTCGCTACCATAACGCACTTGCTGCGCCTCGAACTTTTTTATGTTTTGTTAGGGCTACTGATCCAATGTTGTTTCACTACGGTGCACGCATTAATTACAAAAATTATTCGGGTACCAATCGCTAGTTTGCTCGACAATAAAAAATATGGAAGAGTTGCATGTGAAATTATAACTTACCAAAATACATTTTGCAACTTTGAGAAATAATTCCCTCTTTTGTTCTGTAGTAACATAACAAAAGTATCCACTCAACAACAACACTATAACAAAATTAAAAAATTACTTGTATTAGATAAAAATATTAGTAATATACAGGTCACGAACTTTATTGGCGAACTATATCTATCTCCGTTATTATTAGAAATACAGAACCGGGTAAATTAGCAAGGAAATGCAGAATTTTAAGGTGATTACAAATCAGTTATTCCAAATAGTTACGAAGTTATTTGAAAAGAACACTGACTTTTCAAATTTTACTCTATGTAAAAGAGTATGAAATATCTACGTGTTAAGTTTATTTTGCAATATCACGTCAAAGTATTATCACTGAGCGATAGTCAACTTTTTTCTTCTAGACGACATATTTGACTTTTATAGGACTTGAAAGCCCCCAAACATGTATTATATGCCTTATTTTAAATAAAAAAGAATTACTAAAAGTACATAAGTGTTTAATTTTTTTATCAGAAAATAAAGTTGCCATGCCAAAATATTGTGCTTATGCAACAATGACAAACTCTCAGATTTCCAAAACTTTTTAGTTTATAGTAGTTATAATGAACTGGGTCACTGACAGCTTAGGAACACAATTATTTATTTTGTAAGGCAGAAGGTACCTGAACAGGTCCCAACGCCCTCTACGGCAGGTGCCAACACCAGCCAGATGTCCAAAGTTGAGACAATTGAAGTGCCTCGACCGTATCGCAGGTCGCAGGTCACATGAATATGAAAATGGTAGACTTAAAAGTGAAGAGTGCGTGTCGTCCCCCTCTCGCGATGTTTTATTACTAGAATTGTTTTAAGTTAATATTATTATTCTTTAGAATTCACACGTTATGTTAATCAATCTATCTGTTTTCATTAAACTATTAAGGCTAACCATTGTTGGTAAATATTACACAAACCCACCGACCCAATTACACCTTAGAAAATGGCGCCCAACATGGGGGCCTAATTTTTAGCGTGAACAGTGAACGACTTTTGGTGCTTCATTGGAACAAACAGTTTCCCCTCACCCCGTCACAAATGGAAAGCTAACGTGTGCTGTAATAATTATATTGAGTGCAAAATTGCAAAGACAATAATTAGTGCTCTACTGGAAAGGGAAGTTTACCCGCACTTCGACACACAAGCGTGCTTCAACGTGTGTCCAATTAATGTCTAAGGTACTAAAAACTAATGTGTAAGACAGAGAATAGTGCTCTACTGTAATAATTTTCCCCGCACTCACCTTACTACCAATTCAAGTAAGTCAATTAAATAAGAAACACGCAGTGCTCCCCTGGAAGAAGTTTCCCCGCACTACCCTTGCTGTAGAAGTCAAAACAATTCGACCAAGTCAAATAAATAAGAAACACGTAGTGCTTCCCTGGAACAAGTTTCCCCGCACTACCCTTGCTGCAGAAGAAGTCAGAAATTATAGTAATGAGATTGCCAAAGAACAGGTAATAAATACATTTACTTTATTTAAATGGAACTCGTCAAAGTTAAAACGACCGGTATTTGTCAAAGTAAACAAAGACTTTCATGGTATTTAGACACTGAATAAATTCAGATTTCAGTTCATTTTTAAAAGACTTTTAGTGCTGTATTTTATATAAAGACAATTGTGTATTTTGTTAAAGTTTGGACACTGAGACAATCAGTTCTTATCTAAATAAATGTGTAGATTTTATTTCGCTGTATTAAATTTTCGAGTTTTCAGATTAATGGAGATATGCAAGAATTTATTTTAGCTGATAAACTTTTATAGTGTTTTCGAATTTGCGATTAATAATAAACATTTATGAACATTTATTGAGACAGTATTTTTACGCGATACGAGGAGTGTTCAAAATGTTCTGAAACTTTTTTGAATTTGTGCCATATAACGATAAGTATTTTTGTGCATGGACCCTGAGCAAATTATTATTAGTGTTCGTATGTATACGAGGGTCACTCAATATATTTTGTGAACTTTTCTATTTGTTTCTGATACATAAATTTTTACTATTTACGCGAGTTTTAGTTTATTTCGGACTATTATTGAACAATGTTTAGTAATCTATAGGGACAGTCGATGAATTTGCGTTCAGGATGAACACTGGAGCAGTCTACAGAAACAATCAACATGAGTGAAGAAATCAGACAAGTGGTCATGACACCAGAAATGTTACAAGCTCTCATTGTCAGTATGGGACAGCGTCATACAGCAACACCGACTCAAGGAAACTTTTCAAAGTGCACACATCGTTTTGATGGTACCAAAAACAAAGATGTACATGCATTCTTAGATGTCATACTCGTTTACAAAGAGTGTTTATGCATCTCAGAGGAAAATGCCTTAAGAGGATTTTCTATACTTTTGGAAAGCCAAGCTGCTACTTGGTGACAAGGTGTGAACAATTCAACACTCACCTTTGCCAACGCTGTGAATGCGTTAAAGCACGCTTTTGGTTCTACAAAGCCTGCTCATCAGATTTATCGTGAGCTGTTCTCTAAATAGCAGAAAGCAGAGGAGAAAACCGACTTGTTTGTGAGCCGATGTAGAGCTTTATTCTCTCAGCTCTCGAGTACCCCTGCCTTGTCTGAATCAGTCCAGCTAGACATTGTTTATGGCCTACTGAATTTAAGAGTTTGTGAAAGAATTCCACGTGACAATATCTGTAAAGTTAAGGATTTAATTAACGAAGCTCCGAAAGTAGAAGTCACTCTACAGGAAATTAAACAATCTTCTACCTTACCCGAGGTAATGTTTACGTCAACCAAGACGTCTATTGAATCTTCAAAGTCAAAACCAAGGAAACAATGTAACTATTGTAAAGGTTATGGTCATCCTCGAGAAGAATGTCGTAAATTGAGTCAAAAGAAATCAGAGGCTTCTCCTGGTACTAGTCAGCCAATGTATCCTGACAGTCCCAAACCTCAAGTGACATGCATTGGTTGTGGTACGATAGGCTATATTAGAAGCAACTGCCCTACGTGTAAGGTTAAAAATTTGAAAAGTGAACCTCAGGAAGTTCCTTCTGAATTCCGATACTATGAATCTTCAGGTGAAGAATATGTCAGACCATTGACATCGAAAACATGCATGGAACTGCTATTCTTAATACTGGAGCCAGGAGTAGTATGGCAGGATCACAGCTTGCCCACCTTCTTCGAAGAAATAACGTTTCTTATGAAACAAAACCTTTAGTGTGACTTGGGCAGATGTTATTAAAAGGTCATTGATGACTCATATATTTCATGTCGCCGTCCAGATTAAGCATAAGACGATCTTTATTGACTTAACAGCTGTACCTGAGCATGCAGACAGTCGAACCTTGCTAGGTGGATACTTTATGGCAGAAGCAAATATTCTGATGGATATGAAGAGAAATTGTTGGTATTTCGGAGAAGATATGACAACTCCATACCTGTTTGTGAAAGATTCCCTGCGAAACCAAACATATAACAATATTGAAATAGCTTCCTAGAGCATAAGAGATAACGAAGGTTCTTCGCTTGGTAAATTAGAAAAGCTTGAACTTTCCCGCATATTTCATAGTTATGAAGATGTATTTGTTCCAAATGCCGAGGTGACTCCTTTTGCAGAACATTGCATCGTGCTGACCGATGATGTTCCCGTTGCCGTACCTCCTAATCGCATGTCGGAACCGAAGCGAGACATACTCCGAAGAGAACTCGACCGATTACTGGATGATGGTACCATAAAGGAATGAAACTCTCCCTATGCTGCTCCTGCGGTCTTAGTTCCCAAGAAAGATGGAGGTGTTCGTTTATGCGTCGTTTATCGACGACTTAATTCAATTACCAGGGATGATAAGTATCCGCTTCCTAGAATCGACGATCTTTTGCATATGACAAAGAAGTCCGCCTATATATCCACTCTTGATCTTAAGTCTGGATACCACCAGATTGCTGTTAGACCTGGTGATCAAGACAAAACAGCGTTTGTTACGCTATTCGGAATGTTCCGATTGACCAGAATGCCGTTTGGCTTGAAAGGAAGCCCTGCAACCTTCATGAGACTAATGAACCGCTTTAAAGCAGGCCTACAGGACATAAACTTGCTGGTCTATCTCGACGACCTTATAGTTTTGTCGTCCAGCTTTGAAGATCACGTACACGATCTTCGCAAAGTGTTTGAAAGACTCAGATTATTCAAGCTCAGTCTAAACAGAGGCAAATTTAGATTCGATTGTTCTTCAGCCAAATATCTTGGCCATCTTATTACTCCAAATGGTCTGAGACCAGATGCATCCAAGATTGCAGCCCTTAAGGAAATGCCAGAACCGAAGAACGCCAAGCAGCTACTCACATTCCTTTAGATCGCTTCGTGGTTTAGAAGATTTATAGAGAAGTTTTCAGACATATCCCGTCCGCTGACCACTCTTACGAAGAAGAATTCAAAATGGAAGTGGGGACCCAGCCAACAGCAAGCCTTCGAATACTTGAAGATATGTCTCACAAGTAGCCCTATCCTAAGACAGGCAGACGCTAGACTTCCCTACATTCTCCGCACCGACGCCAGTTCATATGCGTTGGGAGCATGTCTCCTCCAGGTAGAGGCACCCGACGAAAAACCTGTGGAGTTTGCGAGTCGTTTGTTAACTGAGGCCAAAAGAAACTACTGCACCACACAACGTGAAGCTCTTGCAGCAGTTTGGCCAATTGACAAATTTCGAGGATACCTAGATGGAGCTACCATTATATTATAAAGTGACCATCAACCGTTAAAATGGTTGCTATCATTAAAGTCATCTAGTGGTAGATTAGCGAGATGGGCTTTATCATTGCAAGAACTGGATTTGAAAATTGAGTATATTCCAGGGAAATCGAATATTATTGCCGATACTCTTTCTAGGCCTCCGATCCCTGACTCATAAATCAATTTCGTAGCTGTGGAGCTGCCTGTCCGACGTGCTATGGACATGAGAGAAGAACAGATGCAAGACCCGGACACGAAGAAAATAATCACTGCTCTAGAGGATACTGATCCTACTCTAACCATCAATGCTAAATGTTGGTCTGAAAGAGGTTACATCATGTCCGATGGAATCCTGTATCGTTATGTTATAGAAGAAGATGAAGATGAACCTCAACTAGTGGTAGCTCGTTCAGCCGTGCCTAGAATTCTAACACAACATCATGACGCTGCCACTGCTGGTCCCTTCGGAGTAGATCGTACTCTACGTAAGATCCCTCGAAAATATAACTGGCCTAATATGAGAAAAGATGTCGTAGATTACTTATCAAAACGTATAGAATGTCAAAGATTCAAGATATCCACCCTTAAACCCGCTGGATTATTACAGACTCATGTACAGTCTCAGCGTTTCGAAACGCTCTCCATGGATTTGTTTTGTCCTTTGCCTGAAACCCCAGAAGGCCACAGATGGATATTAGTCGTCGAAGACACCGCCAGTAGATGGAATGAACTCTTTCCGTTAAAAGTAGCTACTGCAGAAGAGTGTGCCAGATGCTTAGTAAATGAAGTGGTACTCCGATTTGGTGTACCTAGAAAAGTAATTAGTGACAATGGACCCCAGTTTGTCAGTGAAGTTATGCAAAAGGTTGCACTATGCTTAGGCTTTACCCAGTCGTTAGTACCAGTCTACCATCCTGCAAGTAATCCCGTCGAACGAAAAAACAGAGAAGCTAAAGACGTTTCAGTAACCAAGCGAGCCTAGAAAAAAGTAACAGTCGAGTCTTGGCGCAGTACTAGTCGAGTCCTGGCAGACAAAGTAGTCGAATAAAGGCAATCAACGAACGATATAAAAGTTAGCGAATAGTGAATGTTACGCGCCCTCAATTCTTTAATACATATTTTTATAAAAAACTAACGCCCGGATTATATTATCCACAATATGAATTTCGTCCCTTAACCTGGTTAGTATAGCATTCCATTAACGAAATACTATCTTCTTGGCTTAATAATGGCTTGTTAAATCGCACATCAATAGCGTATGTGTTTTGGAAAAAGCAAACTATTTTTAGGTTATAGTTTTATCAGAAATCGATATGTTATAATTTTCCATATAATTTCAATAGGAAATTCGACACATTCACATAAGAGATGTGATATCAGAGTGCTTCTGAATGTCCCTGTACATAAACGTAAGTACCTGTTTTGCAGGACACTTAATCTGTTCAGGTGAGTTTCAGCTGCCTGATCATAAAAAGCACACCCATAATCCATTGTAGATCTTATGAAAGATTTATAAATCATAAGTGATATATGCGTATCTGCTCCCCACGAAAATGGTAAAGCTGCTCTTAAGATGCTCATGCCCTTTTCGCATCTACTTAGTGTTTAATTTATATGGTCACTCCACAATAGTTTTCTGACAACTTAATACCCAGAAAGCTCACTGTAGACCCTATGTTGTATTGTACCTCGTTTAATATTACTGGTGATTGTGGACTTTGGTGCTTCCTATTAAACATGCATATATGGCTTTTGGGGTTTGATATATTTAACCCAACTGCAGTCAAGTATCGATCGACATTTGCTAACGATTTCTCAAGCGATTTTAATCCCTGTTATTCTTTGCAGTTGTCAACGCACAAGCATACGTCATATGCATATGCATATCTTTGTTTATAAATTGATTGTTTTGTGAAGGTCGTGGGTGTATATGAGATACAGGACAGGGCTTAATATGCTGCCTTGTGGCAACCCCTGACTTGTAAGTCGCGGATCCTCAAGTTCATATTGACATTGCAGTATATTTCCCTGTCTTCAGTGATACAATTTTGGCCACTATCGACTTGGGAACCCCTACACCGCACAATTTTGTGTACAGAATATGCAAAATAACATTATCGTAGGCACTGTCGATGTCAAGAGAGGTAGCGAACACCATATTTCCATTAGTAAAGGACAGTTCAATATCAGTGACCAAATGACTAATACTCTCTTTTGTTGAGTAACCCTTCCTAAAACCAAACTGCGTCTCTGGCAAAATTTGATTACTTTACAGCCATTGTTCCAAGTGAAATTTAACCATGCGTTCAAATGTTTTCAGAACGCATGAGGCTAATGAAATTTGTCGCTATGAATGTACACTGTCTGGTGGTTTTCCATTTTTGAGAGAACTAGGTATCCAATATATTTTCCATAATGTAGGTATATAATTACTAGTATATATATATATATATATATATATATATATATATATATATATATATATATATATATATATATATATATATATATATATATATATATATATATATGTATATAGTTGAATATTTCTGGCAGCTATTTTTAGCATTTTTTGAAAGATTAGCTAACAAAGCATAATGTACATTATTAAGGCCTGGTGCTGAGTTATTACTGCTTTTAAGACTATAGTTAAGTTCGTCAAGGCTAAAGATTTTGCTTAGAGGGTGCTGTGCATTAGAAACAAGACTATCTTTGTTTATACGGTTTAAGACAAATTGTGCTGCTGGCTTATCTAACATTTCTTCCGTCCATTCTGGATCATTGGGGAATTTTGGGAGGAGACTACGACTTTTCAATTTTGAATAGATTTCTACAAATCGGAAAAACAGGAAAAACCTGAAAATTGGATATTACACTAAAGTCGTTGGGGGCCACAGGCTAAAAATATTTGCAATACGGCGGAACTTCCGGTTATACCGGAAGTAGATGTCGATTCGCTTATTTTAAATGGAACACCCTGTATTTTATTGCAGTTTCGGATTATATAATAAATTCTGAACACTTTTCATAAAAATATTCTATACCTATCATCAAACGCCCAGAAGATATTTGGACTTTAAGATAAAATTTGACATTTACGGCCAGTCATAAAGATACCGATATTTTTATAATAAGAACATATTTCATTACGATTTTTAGAATTTTCTTGAAAGATATTTCACTTCATCTATTTCCACAACGAGTCTAATGGTAAAGTATACAGAGTGTCAAAAAAAGTCTTGAAGTTTGCAATGAGAAATTGCAAAAATCTCGCGATTTTCAAATTGGAACCCTCTTTTTTTATAACACTATCGTGTTAAAATCAAAAAATGACTGACACTTTGTATGTAATTACATATACCTAAATCAAACGGTTTTCATTTTATTTTGAAAAAACTCATTTCAAAGCTTGATATTTTAATCCTACCATAAGCGTTAGCCATAGAAAATAAATTGCCAAGTATGTTTCTATCGAAACTTTGAGAGTTTGTTGATTAACTAGCTAATAATGGCACAATTAAATTACACACGCGAAGGTTATTTAAATTTATTTGCTATTTATGGAGAATGTAATTAAGTAATTTCGCGAACGTGTGATACATTTGCTGATAGATATCCAGATAAACAAAAACCGTCACGTAAAACCCTCAAACGAATAGTAGACAATTTCAAAAACTGCGGATCTGTCAAGAAAAAGGTGCATAGGGCTAAACCCGTTGTTAACAACGAACAAATTGAGATAGCAATTTTGGGATATTTTGCCGCATACCCTACAAAGTCAACGAGGCAAGTAGCACTGGAGTCAGGATTGTCCAAAACCTCCGTTCTGCGAATTTTACGAAAACATAAGTTCCATCCTTATGCTTTTTCAGTTGTGCAACATTTAAAGGAAACTGATTTTTTCAGAAGGGTGGAGTTCTGTGAATTTATTTTAATGCGATTCCAAGAAAACGAGCAGTTTTTAGATAACATCATATGGACAGATGAAGCAAAATGTTCAAAAAATGGACTTTTCAATCGTAGAAATTCTCACTATTGGAGTGACACCAATGTTCATCCTAGTGAAGGACATTTTTAGGAAAGCGGGCAGTTTAATGTTTATTGTGCTATAAGGAATGACGGCGTTGTTGCCCTAGAAATATACGACGATAATTTGAATGGTGAAAATTAATCCCAACTTCATAAAATACGTTGTTTATTATTATTTATTTACTTGCAGGTGAGCGTTATTTGGAAATTTAGTAACTTATTTGGACAACCTTCCTTTGAATGAATATAGGAAAATATTTTACCAACATGATGGGGCTCCCCTTCATAATGGTCACCTGGTTAACAATCTTTTACAATCTCTATTTGCTGACCAATCGATTCCCAACAATGGGCCACACCTTTGGCCGCCTCGATCGCCTGACTTATCTGTTCTCGATTTTTTTATATGGGGTACTATAAAAAATAAAATCTACAACACTGCAGTTTCTACTAAAAAAGATTGCATGCAGCGGGTTCGAGAATCATTTCGTGAATTGGATCCCGATTTAATAAGAAGGGCCTCACATGAGGGATTGACACGTAGGTGTGAAAAATGTCTTGATGCCAGAGGCCGTCAATTTGAACACTTAGGACGTTAATTTTTGTTTCATTTTATTCAGTCCATGTTGTGTGAATTGGTTTTTTTAAAATGTTGTATTATCTGTTTGATGGTTTTATATGGCAAAATACCTAAAAATTGCTGTCTCGATTTGTTTGTTGTCAACAACGGGTTTAGCCCTATGCACCTTTTTCTTGACAGATCCGCAGTTTTTGAAATTGTCTACTATTCGTTTGACGGTTTCATGTGACGGTTTCTGTTTATCTGGATATCTATCAGCAAATGTATCACACGTTCGCGAAATTACTTTATTACATTGTCCATAAATAGTAAATAAAATTTAAATAATCTTCGTGTGTTTAATTTAACCATGCCATTAATAGCTAGTTAATCAACAAACTGTCAGAGTTTCGATAGAAACACACTCGACAATTTATTTTCCATGGCTAACGTAGGAAATTTATTAAAATATCAAGCTTTGAAATTAGTTTTTTCAAAATAAAATGAAAACCGTTTGATTTAGGTATAGGTAATTACATACAAAGTGTCAGTGATTTTTTGAGTTTAACACGATAGTGTTATAAAAAAAGGGAGTTCCAATTTGAAAATCGCGAGATTTTTGCAATTTCTCATTGCAAACTTCAAGACTTTTTTTGGACACTCTGTATACTCTACCATTAGACTCGATGTGGAAATAGATGAAGTGAAATATCTTTCAAGATAATTCTGAAAATCGCAATGAAATATGTTCTTATTATAAAAATATCGGTATCTTTATGACTGGCCGTAAATGTCAAATTTTATCTTAAAGTCTAAATATCTTCTGGGCGGTTAATGATAGGCATAGAATATTATTTATAAAAAGTGTTCATAATTTATTGTATAATCCGAAACTGCAATAAAATATAGGGTGTTCGACTTAAAATAAGGTAAACCCGTGGCCCCCAACGACTTGTGTAATATCCAATTTTCAGGTTTTTCCTATTGATAGTTTTCCCTCAATCGATCGTGGGACCTCCTGGAGGACCACCCTGTATATATATATATATATATATATATATATATATATATATATATATATATATATATATATATATATATATATATATATATATATATATATATATATATATATATATATATATATATATATATATATATATCACACCGATAACTCAAAAAATAAAGGGCCAATTTTGATCAAATTTGTCATGTACCTTCTTTTTGTAAGTGACTTGGAAAAGTTCGTTAGCCAGGAAAATCTGACGCGGTTTTCCAGGAAAAATTTTGAGTTTTCTTTCGAAAAAAAATTTTATCTCAAAAAATTAAAAAGATATGATAACCCAATTTACTAAGTAGGTTTATGATATAAAAAGTATGAAACTATACACCAAAATTTAGATTTCTATGCTGCAAGAAAAAAAGTTATAATGAATATTTTGTGCCAGATCATTTCTATGAAAATTCAGTACCATAACGCACTTGCTACGTCCAGACTTTTTTATCAGTTCTCATATATACAGGAAGACGCATTTCTACGATAAAGCTCAATATATCCATTATTATACAAGATATGAGAAAAAATTGTATGCGTTAATTGAATCACATATTTTTGAAACCCCATATGTCCACATTTTGGGCATGTGGGGTTTTTACCAAAAATCAAGTTCTCTAATATATATACATCTTTAAGAGAGAAACCACACAAGTCCGCAGCTTACTTTGCTTGCAGTTCATAATTGAAATCGTCATTTATTTTAGAAATCCCACAGGTCCCGGGCATGTGGGGTTTCTAAAATATACCGCTAGACGGAACTAATAGCAGCACCAGGCAGTGTCATTTGAAGCATATTTCAAATTTAATTAATGTTATGTCGTCGTCCGAGGAAGGTGTAGTTCACGACAATGTCCCAACAAAACGAAAAAAGGGTGTTAAACTGTTGTTTATAAGTGCGAAGCTATAAAAAAGTCTGGATGCAGCAAGTGCGTTAAGGAAGTGAATTTCCATAAAAAATGGTTTTAAAAGCAAATATGTCTCTCCAATGCAAGCAGACATCAATCTGGTTACCGGTATAACTTATATACCAGAAATAATGAATTTTATCAAAATAACTTATTGTTAGAAAATGTACAAAAATTTTCCGAAAATAAATTTAAAATATTTCCGAGAAAACTGGTGTCCTAGCTAATAAACCTTAGGTTAACAGCAAATTGAGTTATTGAATTTTGAAGCATTTAATGAAAATTCGCTACTAAAACGCACTTACTGCGCCTCGCACTTACTGCGTCTCGATTTTTCGGCGTGTTCGATAAAAAAAAAGAAGGTTTGTATCACCCACGACTTATGGGCCACCCTGTGATTGCAGATATCTTTTTAAGATGTAGCTTAAGACACCCTATAATTAATGAATACAATTTTTTTCGTATCTCGTATAATAACGGATTTATTACGCTTTATTGTTTTTTTTAGGAAAATTCGCCAAAAATTATATACCATTAAACGATAAACTCTATAGCTAAAACTACTGCCAAAGCATGACAGGGTCTATTTGAAATGAGCTTTCTGGAAATATTTTAGTAAAATGAAGGACAATGGTGGTTGCAGCTAAGAGTTCCGGATTTGTAAAACATTTTTATTACGTCATTTTCTTTACATAACCCGTATTCGTTTCAGGTTCTGTGCCTAAATGTTGGCAATTTTGACGTTTTAAATCGGGATTTCGACGTTTTTAGGAAAACCCCATTCTTTTTTCTTTAAATGCCTATAACTTTTTTGTCTTTTAACTTACAGACCCAAATTTTGGTACGTGGTTCATTTTTATAGTACAAACAAACGTACCATTTAGTTCCCTTGCTTTGTTATTTCCGGAGATATAATTTTTTTCCGAAAGGAAACACAAAAGTTTTCGGGAAAACCTGGGCCGATTTTCTTAGCTACCTAACCTGCCCTAGCGACTTGCAAAACGAAGGTACTCAGAAATTTTGTCAAAATTGGCCCATTATTTTTTGAGTTATCGGTGTGATACATACATACATACATACATATATATATATATATATATATATATATATATATATATATATATATATATATATATATATATATATATATATATATATATATATATATATATATATATATATATATATATATATATATATATATATATATATATATATATATATATATATATATATATATATATATATATATATATATATTAAAAAATTGAAACTGACCCTGGATATGTGTTCTAGGGGGGCTAGTTTGCGCTCATTTATAGAAGTTTTTTCAAAATTCAAAAGTCGGGATCTCCTCATTAGTGAATTTTTTAAAAGAAAATTCACTAAAAAGCAAGCGTGAAAGGTGAGGCATATACAAACTACAAAGAAAATGCAGTAAATGCTTGATCCCAAGGACAAAACTGTGGGTGAGTTATGTACATTTTTAACGTCACTTCTGGAAGATAATTAATTGGTTTGGTAGTGACTACTGCCGCTCGGAGCGTGCAGTAGTAACTTACTAATAATAAATTTGATGGTATATTTTTAGGTATAGGAGAAACTGTTCAAAAATACCTGAAGGTGATCGTGCTAAAATCTTCAAGAAGTTGTATGTAATGGACTCAATTCAAGAGTTATGCCGAAACGATCCATCGGTTGGAGGGAGATTTCACATATAGTCAATACATATTGACTTTATGCAAAATCTCCCTCTTCCCTCGATTCGTGTCCAGGAAACATTTTATTTACAACAGCTTTCAGTAAACGTCTTTAATATCCATAATTAAAAAAACGGGGAGTCGCACTTTTGCATCTATCATTAAAGTTTGGGGAAAAAATGGCCCAACGTGGTTTGTTCTTTTATCATGGACTACATAAGATGAGAAATTCCCGAAACGATTAAACATTTTCAATTTTTTTGCGACGGATGTGCGTTATAAGGATGTGTAGAGCGCTAGTAGATCTTGGACGTTTTACCAGTATTTTCCTATAAGAGGGCACTCCTTCATGCCTTGTGATAGGAATTTCGCTGTCGTTAAAAAGAAGATAAAGAAAAATGATATAATTTTTTTATTAAAAGAATACACTGAACTAATCATCACGTCAAGCTCCAAAAGACGTTTTCCCGTTTATTTGATGGATTAAGAAAACAGCGTTATAAAAGATGACAAAAAATGGTGGCCCCAATTCTATAAAAAAATTGTTTGTCTACAGCTTCCTTAGGTAGAGGGGTACCAAAAGATGAGAAAGTTTCGTTCAGCATTTCAACTTTTATACAGTTCACTCATACAGAAGACAAGAGAGGTTATGTCTTTGCTCGCAACTACATTGATGGTCTCATTGAACATTAATTTAAACTCAACACATCTTCACAAATCACATGTTTTCCCGACTAAGTTGCCTAGCTAGATGTCAAGGTACCAATTAGTGCCAAAAAACTGATATCCATCAAGAAATGTGAACTATTTACTCGAGACCAAGAATAACTGATAAGAAATTTTTATGAAGAAATATTTTTCTGGACAACAGTGGGTGGAGAAGCTGAAGACGTTGTTGAATATTAAACATTTAGTTAATTATGTACCCATTAAAATCAGTTGTTGATAAAATAAACATTGATTACTAAAAGAGTTCTGGAAAAAAAAACGTGTATTTTAGAAACCACACATGTTCAGTCGTCATTTTATGCTTTTATTGATGCAGTAGAAGCTGTATATTTAAATTTGTGCAAAATTTCTAACGTATTCACATACCTTCACAAACCCTAAAAGTATCTTTCCAGTTGTATGATGTCATTTTGCAAAAAAGGTTTTTTTTCGTTTTTCTCAAAACTATCATATGTGGACATGTGGGGTTTCTCAAATACGTGATTCAATTATAGGGTGTCTTGAACTACATCTTATAAAATTATTTTGATAATCACAGTGTGGCTTATAAGTCGTTTGTGGGAAAAAACATTGATAGCGTTCATCGTTTTGGAGTTATTTCAATTGGTTTTGCAACTTTTTCATTTTTGGCACATATCACAAAACATAATACGGCGTTTCTACCAATAGCAGCGTCGTATAAAAGCGACGCATTAAAAAAGGGTTTCGTTGATATTGTTCGTAAAAAAAGTCGAGATAAGACTTATGGCCAAGGATAAGAAGATTTGGACGATATTTGTACATGATTAAATTGTAAGCACTCAACACTTTCGGGTAAATGAGTATTTTTAAATAATTCTACAACACACCACGAGGGCTTACAGCCTAAGTTATTTCAATTGGTTTTGCAACTTTTTCATTTTTGGCACATATCACAAAACATAATACGGCGTTTTTACCAATAGCAGCGTCTTATAAAAGCGACGCATTAAAAAAGGGTTTCGTTTATATTGTTCGTAAAAAAAGTCGAGATAAGACTTATGGCCAAGGATAAGAAGATTTGGACGATATTTGTACATGATTAAATTGTAAGCACTCAACACTTTCGGGTAAATGAGTCTTTTTAAATATTTCTACAACACACCACGAGGGCTTACAGCCTAAATACTATCGTACCGTGGGTGCCGACAAGGAGGAAAGAGGCAACTTGGTGATTCTGGACTTGAAGGTCTGGAGGTTCGGAGGAGAAGGAAAAACATTTGCCGGCAAGGAATTCCATAACTTGGAAGTCCTCGGGACAAAAGAGCGGGCATAACAAAATGTTCTATGTCTGGCGACCTGGAAATTAAAAGGGTGCATTCGCTCTGTTCCCCTGGTAGATCTGTTGGAGGCAGCAGGTGGAGGAACTATGGAAGAAAGCTCCTCTGAGCAGTGCCCGTGCAGATATCTATAAAAAAGAGAGAGGTCACCAACGGCACGTCGATGGGCAAGGGATGGCAGGCTTTGGGTGAGGGTAGGGTCCCCGATGAGATGTATAACTCTTTTCTGAATGGAGTCCAGGATAGCGAGTGTAGAAGCGGCAGCGGCACCCCAGATGTGGAAGCAGTATTCGAGGTTTGGCCTTATTTGTGAAGTATATAAGGTATAGAGATTATCTGGTGAAAAGTATTTGCGAGCCCGGAAGAGGAAACCTAATTTTTTAGCAGCCGCTTCTGCAATTGATGTGACATGTTGGTGCCAATTAAGATTACGATTCACAGAAATGCCAGCAAGTGAAAAGGACTCATTACTTTGAATAAATTGGTTGTTCATTGTGATGGGTCTAGGGCTGGTGTATCTCTTATGAGATAGATAGCAAGACTGAGATTTGGTGGGGTTGAATTGTACTTCCATAATCTAATATTTTTTGGAGATCCAAGGAGACAGAACCCTCCATGAGTCTGCGGTCCTCATCTAATTGGCCCAAGAGACAGGCTTAGAATATTGTATATTTGAGTGGAGAGTACTGTCGTCCGCGTAACTGTGAACGGGGTTGGATGTGCCAGAGAGAAGGTCACTGATGTGGGGAGAAACAAAGTAGGGGCTAAAGCTGAACCTTGAAGAACTCTTAATTGGATACAGTTTAGAGGAATAGCCATCCACGACAAAAGAAATGCTCCGGTTGGAG